>CATOTO010000255.1:0-69001 GCA_951812925.1 Calliopum simillimum | reverse complement strand
ATGTAGTGGCGATAGCCGGAAAAATCGATGCTGGAATTGTCGTCCACCACCACATGATGCGTAATCGGCGTTACAGTTTCGCAGCGTCCATCCGCGTTGCCGCTGATGGTGATGTTGGCGTAATCAAAATCGAAGCGCAGCTGATTCACCACCCCGAGGCGCAGCGCCGGAATCAGCAGCTCATGGCTCTTGTCCAGCATTCCCTGAATCAGCGGAATATGCAGCAGCTGCTGACCCGTCGTATTTTTCGGCGGCAGCGGATAATCCTGAATGAACTGATTATTCAGGTTGACCGCCAGCCGTGAGCCATCCGACTGGAAAGGCGCGGTATAGCGATAGCTCAGATCCATGTCGATACCGCGCGCGCGAACCAGGAAGAGATCGGGCGGCAGATTGAGGGTCAGGCTGACGGGATTAGGCTGCACCCCATCAGACTGCAACTGATTCTCATATTGCGTCAGTTCGGCGAAAGTGGTGCGGCGATCGGTCCGCACCCAGTTAGGGGCGTCATAAGCCTGGCGCGGGAAGAGCAGCTTCACGCTGTCGATGGTTGAGGTATCGCCGCGCAGCAGCAGCTCACCCTGGGCGATACCCTGAACCGCCGTCAGCAGGTCCTCATCGTTGCGTCCCAGAATCAGCAGCATTTTTTCATACGGATTATCGGGCTGGCTGACAATCTCTACTGTGGGTTTTGTCACCGGCGGCAGATCTTTCAGGAAATCCGGGCGCGCATCGTTGGTGGCAAACACCACCGCATGCTGCTGTTGCGGCAGCTGGTTATACAGCACCGGGAAACGCTGCCCGCGCCAGCCCGTTTTGCTGCCAAACCAGGAAGCAAGAATGGCGGCCGCCCGCTGCTGCGTGACATCCGGCTGGGCGCTGAACACCATCGGCAGGGTCAGCGGTCGCGTATCCCGCGAATCAAAAAAGGGTTCCGGGAAGTGGGAGAGGTCATTTTTCAGCGGCAGTTTTTGCAGCGTCAGATCGATGCCGCTCTGTTTGCCGATATCCAGCCAGATTGCGCTATTGGCAGGATTTTCACAGACGTTGGCGTAGTGGCCCACCAGCTCGAAACGCACGCGGTTAAAGTCGGCGATGTAACGCGGATCGATCGACAGCTGCGTCTGGATCTCTTTACCCAGCTGTTCCGGCGTCAGGGTAATCAGACCGACCAGCTCATCATTGAGATAAATCTTCAGCTGCGACAGCGTCGGCAGCAGTGCGGGCGAAGGCCGAAAGCTGAGGTTCAGCAACGCGCGCGTCACCACCTCATCGCTGCGCACACCGAACTCAATCTGTCCGGTAGTGCGGGTGCCACGCAGCGTCATGCTGCCAGGCGGCGGTGCCAGCTGGGCAAAGCTCAGCTGGCTGTTCCGCAGCGGTGCGCCGTTATCCTGCGGTAAAGATTGCACAGGCGTTACACCATTGATGTTTGCGGGCGCGTCCTCCTGCGCGGCGGCACAGCTTAACGTTGCACTGCCCAGCAGCAGAGCGGCAAACCACCTGTTTACTCTCGGTATCGTCATATCATCAACTCAATGCGTTTTTTGAAGCTGGCACACGTCCGATGCCTTGCGGCAACAGCGAAGCCAGCCAGCTCACCCCAACGGTAAGCAGGTTAAACAGCCGACGTAACTGCGGCGGGCCATATTCCGCCAGGCGCAGGTAACCTTTGAAACCGAGGATCATGATATCGGCGAGGCTCTGGACCGGTTTATCTTCCGGAAAACCGTCCTGCCACAGCGCCCAGGTATCGGCGCGGGCGAAGGTACACTGGATAAATTCAATATGCTGCTGAGTGGTCAACTGATGGAGACGCACGCCAGCCCGGTGGCCAAAGACCCGCTGCACCTGGCACGGGAAGCTGAACTCCTGCTGTCCACGACGCAGCAGCAGCCACACTTTTTCATTCTCCCGCAGCGCATCCGGCTCGCGCATCTCCAGCCCGACGCCGCCGTCAGAGTAATCACGCAGCGTACAGGGCAGCATATGACCATCTTCGCGTGCAATGGCGGCCGGCATGGCGATCTCCACCCGGTGCGCCTCACGGATCTGCCGTGCTTCAACCGAAACCGCTACCGCACCGCCAAGAATAATCATGTTATAGAGCACCCAAATCAGGCTCACCCATACCGTCAGTACCTCATTGGCCGGACCGTGCTGCATGCGCCAGAACGCCATCAAAACCCCTGCGAGGTTGAGCAGCACCAGCAGCATATAGGGCTTGGTTATCACCCAGTCCAGATGCTCCTCCTCCACCAGCCCGCCTTTTGCGGTGACGTTAAACTTCCCTTTATGAGGATTGAACAGCGCCACGGTGGTAGGCCGGGCGATATACCAGGCCAGCACCGTCTCGTAGACCTCGCTCCAGAAAGAGTGTCGCCAGCGTCCCTGAATACGCGAGTTGGTGAGGCTGGTATGCAGCATATGGGGCAAAACATAAATGGCGATCGCCAGCGCAGGTGCGTAGATGATATAGGCATGACAGAGCAGAAACGCCAGCGGCGCCAGCAGGAAGACCAGCCGCGGAATGCCAGAGAGAAAGTGCAGCATGGCGTTGGCATAACAGAGCCGCTGTACCCACTTCAGCCCCTTACCAAACAGCGGGTTATCAAGGCGGAAGATCTGCACCATACCGCGTGCCCAGCGGATGCGCTGTCCGATATGCGCTGACAGACTTTCGGTCGCCAGTCCGGCCGCCTGAGGAATGCGGATGTAGGCCGAAGTGTAGCCGCGCCGGTGCAGCCGCAGCGAGGTATGGGCATCTTCGGTAACGGTTTCCACCGCAATACCGCCAATTTCATCCAGCGCGCTGCGGCGCAGCACGGCGCAGGAGCCGCAGAAAAAGGTGGCATCCCAGGT
The DNA here is from genome assembly GCA_951812925.1 of Calliopum simillimum. NCBI lineage: Eukaryota > Metazoa > Arthropoda > Insecta > Diptera > Lauxaniidae > Calliopum > Calliopum simillimum. The sequence continues at coordinate 66,139 of CATOTO010000255.1, read as the reverse complement.
ATCATTACCGTCCTGCACCAGCCCATAAAAGAGCGAACCCTCATTGGGCGTACGACGAAACCGCCCGAGATTGCGCTCAAACGGATCAGGCGAGAAGAAGTGATGCGGCGTCTGCATCATCGCCAGCCGGGGATCTTTAATAAACCAGCCCATGGTCATCTGCAAAAAGGCGCGCGTCGGCACATGGTCACAGTCGAAAATCACCACAAATTCGCTGCGGCAGTACTTTTTCAGCGCGTGATTAATATTGCCGGCCTTGGCGTGCTCATGGGTGGGACGGACGACATAGTTGATACCCACGCTGGCGGCAAAGTCGCGGAATTCCGGCCGGTCGCCGTCGTCGAGCAGATAGATATTCAGGCGGTCTTTCGGCCAGTCGATCCCCATAGCAGCGTAGATGGTGGGTCTGACCACGCTGAGCGGTTCGTTGTAGGTTGGCACCAGCAGATCGATGCCTGGCCACTGATCCCGATCGACAGGCATCGACACTGGCTGACGGTTAAGCGGCCAGAGCGTCTGAAAATAGCCCAGCACCAGCACCACCCAGGCGTAGGTCTCTGCCGCAACAAGCAGCAGACCAAACACCAGACTCAGCGGATCGTCCCAGTTCAGCGTCGAGGTATAGCGCCACCAGAGGTAGCGGCACGATACGGTCAGCGACAGCACAATCAGCATCATGGTCGGGAAACGCCCCGGGACGCGTCGTACCAGCATCGCCAGACTCCAGAGGAGTACCACAAAGATAAACTGCGTCATCAGGCCAAACGGCTGGCTGATACAGAGCAGCGCCAGCAACGTGGCAAACAGGGCGGTGACGGCGAAGAGGAAGCGTCGCACCAGCGGCGACAGCCGCTTCAGCCACTGTTCGATGCGCACATCAATTCCCTGGGTCTGTGAGTGGGCAACGGCCTTGTCCAGCCAGCGGTAGCCATGGTGGCGCCAGCCAGACAGCGCACCGAGGCCACGGAAACCGCCACGAGCGCGATCGCTCTGCGGCAGGATCACCAAAAGCCACAGCGTCTGGATCAGATAACGCAGGATATCCAGCGGTCGCGGCCGCTCCGGCGAAATGTGCGGATAGAGCCGGCGGCGCTGCTGAATAATCCGCTGCCAGCCCGGCGTTTCGAAGCGAAGCAGCATCAGGCCCAGCACCGACCAGAACAGATGGAGCGCACTGGCGAAGCGGGACGCGCCATTGCCTCGCGCTGTGGTATAGCCCCTGTGCAGCGATTGCCAGGCGGGCGCTGTTAACAGCCAGCACAACGGATTCAAGAGCTCACTCCATTCAGATTGAGCAGCAGCCAGCTTGCCAGCGTGATGATCTCTTCACTGACCAACGCATGTGGCCGGTATTCACCGACCGGCTGCTTCATCATCAGCGCTTCTGCCAGCGCCTCATCCCGGTGGATCAGCAGCGGTATCAGCGGATTCAGCGAGGCCATCCAGAGCTGATGCAGATCCTGCTGCAGACGGCTGTTGGCATTAAACTGATTGATAATAAACCGGGTGCGCGCCGGAAACTGGCGCTGGCTAAGCCGCAAATGGCAATTCGCGTCTGGCTGAGTGACGCACAACAGGCTGTCCAGCGTCGGATAGAGCGTTTCATGCCAGGGCAGGGTATCGGCAGGCAGATCGAAAATAATCCACTGATAGCGCGCCCGCAGGTCCGGTAATGCCTGGAGCAGCGGCGCGGCGATCGCCTCATTCTGTCTGGCAATAGTCAAAGCATGCTGATGGGACAGCACCCCGTGAGGCAGCAAATCAGGACCATCGGGATAGCGAAGCCCGCTGTGCTGCCAGTCACCGCCCTCGCACAGGGCTTTCATCCAGCCATTATCCTGCTGAGCGGGCAGATTAAAATGCACGCCGAGCTGGCTGACCGGGGAGCCATCGATCAACAATACTCGTTCGCCGAGTGCCGCCAGCGCCCAGCCTAATCCGGCACAAAGAGAAGTCGTGCCGACGCCGCCCCGTACGCCCTGAAGCGCGATCTGTGGCATCAGCGATCGGTCTCAGACTGGCTGGCAAGGGTTTCCGCTAATAGCGGCCAGCGCGACACGATCGCTTTCAGGCGCTCTTCACGCGCAATGTCGACATAGCGGAAAGAGTGCAAAGAAAACGCATCGCGCAACGCGCTAATATCATCCTGACGATCGCCATCAGCGGCAACAGGGTTATAGAGATTGTGGTTTTTCATTACTGTTCGCCAAAAATAAAACAACGTCACACTCAGGATGACCGACTGCGCGTAAAGGAAAGTTGAAAAATATTTCCAGAAACGCGGCAATTGCAGAACAATGTGAGCCGGCCTGTGATTAGCAATGTTTAAATTTCTCAGGTTACATCCCGGCCTGTCTATAATAAGCTAGCCTGGACTGGAAAAATAACGAATTCAATATGAAAAATTCTTTTTCGCTGGGGCTGTTGCATGTTCAGCCTGAATTAACGGCATTGCAAACGCCTGGCTGTTATTGGGTGACCTGTGCGCGGCAGGATGACGCCCGCACTTTTATTCGACAGGTAATTTCACATCAGCAGGCCGTAACGCTGATCAGCGCTGACCAGCCGCCGCGTGGTTTGCTGACGCCCGACCCACCTGGCGGACCCGATCGTATTCCGCTGTTTTCTCTTTCCAAAAGCAAAGGCAGTTTGTTGCAGCTGGAAAGTGATTTTCTGCGCACGCTCGGCAGTAAAAATGGGTTGGTGATATTTAATAGCAGCGCAGCGCAATGGGATAAGCTTGATGACGCAGAATTATCCCGCTGGATAAAGGGCATGCGTCAGACGCTGCATAAAAGAAAGCTCACCCTTTTAATCGTGACCTCCGGCACCACAATAATAAATCTGAGTAATCATCTTCAGCGTTATTTTCGTCAGCTGGATGGCGTTGCGCATTTGAGCTTTCAGCAGGATATCTGGCAGTATCGAATTAACTGGTGGTATGCCGCGGAACGCCTGCTTGCCGATCGGGCAATACGTCTGGGCTGTGAAAATGAGCGATTTTTTACCTTAAATGAAAAGCAGGAACCACTGAGCCTCAACGATGAGCAGCATTATCTTGCGGACAACATCGTGCTGGAGGGCGCGCCGCCGCTTTCACGCCAGTGGCAACTGTTCGAGGATAATGAGCAGGTCTGGTTGCGGGCGCAGCAGGCCAATGCCGCAACGGTGATTTTCAGCCTGACCCGCAGCGAATATATCAACGAACTGGCGAAGATGGTGCACAGCCTGCGTCGTACACGCGGCAACGGATTGAAAATTGTGGTGCGCGAGATGGGTGCCAGCCTGCGTTATAGCGACGAACGTCTGCTGCTGGCCTGCGGTGTAAACGCCATCGTCCCGACCAACGCCACAATGTCGCGCTTTCTGACCACGCTGGAGGGCCTTCAGGGACAGGTGTTTAACCGTCGCGTTCCCGCCAGTCTTGAGGCGTTAACCGCTTCGTTGCAGCCTCTGCATGAGAAAGGCTACCTGCGTCTCGATGCCTTCTGTCAGTCAGTCGGCCAGTTGATCAGCAATACCCTGCTGCCGGAAAATGATAAGGGCCTGCTGGTCGCGTTGCGGCCGGTGCCACAGCTTAAGCCTCAGCAAATCCTGACGCTCTGTAAACCGCGCCGCTTTGGCGACCTGGTCACGGTGCTGGAAGATCGTGTCATCCTTTTCCTCTCTTCCTGCCGCTATAACGACCTTGATAAGGCATTGAAATATATCTTTTCTCTGCCTCACGACGAGCTGTTTGCTAACCGGATGGTCTGGTTTGAGGATAATCAGATCCTCGCAGAAGTCAGCAATATTAAGAAACTGACGCCGATGGCAATTCAGGATCTGGCACCGGTATCAGAGACGGCCCGCGCCGCCGTTGAGAGCCGGCCTGAAACACATGAACGCGCTGCACCGCAGCCCATCACTTTATTGCCGGAGAACAAAGCCTGATGAATCTGATGGACTGGGTACAAATTGCGCTACTTATTCTGGTTATCCTGCTGTTTTTAAAGCCATTATATCAAAAATGGCTACCCCATCGCTGGAACGGCATCATGAATCGTTTGTTGCCAGCGCGCGCGCTTAAATCGGAAGGTCACTGGCAGCGTCAATCCTCTGAAACGGATAGAAAAAATTAATGAATACTGATCAACCCGCGGCGGCCTCCTCTTCCCGCTTCTGGTCCTCCTGGCGCGGACTGGGCGGCTGGAATTTCTACTTTTTACTGAAATTCGGCCTGCTGTGGTATGGCTATCTCAATTTTCACGCCCTGAGCAATCTGGTGTTTCTCGCCTGGCTGCTTTTTCCGTTACCCTCGGCGCGCCTGCATCGCATCCGCCAGTTGATCTCGATTCCGGTTGGCATCGCGCTGTTCTGGCACGACACCTGGCTGCCAGGGCTCAGCAGCATACTCAGCCAGGGCGATCAGCTGGCGGGCTTCTCTGCGGCCTATCTGCTCGACCTGGCCGATCGCTTTATTAACTGGCAAATGGTGGGAGCCGCCTTTGTGCTGCTGGTTCTCTATCTGTTTGTTTCACAATGGATTCGCATCACGGTGCTGGTTTCCCTGATGCTGATCTGGCTTAACGTGCTGACGATTGCTGGCCCGGCGATGTCGCTGCTGCCGACCCGGACGGCCACGCCACAGGTCGTATTGAATCAGACACCCAGCGGCGGCCAGCCAGCCGCCACGCCGGATGGACTGGAGCAGTCTGCGCCGCCGACCAGCGCAAATCTCACCGCCTGGCTGAACCGCTTTCATGAAAGTGAACGCCAGCGCGTGACGCATTTTCCCGACAATCTGCCCGCAGATTCGCAGCCTTTCGACATCCTGGTGATCAATATCTGTTCGCTCGCCTGGTCTGATATGGATGCTTCTCAGCTGCGTAACCATCCGCTGTGGCAGCATTTCGACATCATGCTGAGCAATTACAACGCCGCGACCAGCTACAGCGGACCGGCAGGTATCCGACTGCTGCGTGCCAGTTGTGGCCAGACCTCGCATAGCGATCTCTATAAACCTGCCGATCCGCGTTGCTATCTGTTCGACAATCTGGCGAAGCTGGGCTTTAAAGAGCAGTTGATGATGGATCACACCGGCGTATTCGGTAACTACCTGAAGGAGGTGCGCGAAGGCGGCGATATTCAGGCACCGCTGATGTCACAGGCGGGTATCGCACCAGAACTGACATCATTCGACGGCTCGCCGGTATTTAACGATGCGCAACTGATGCAGCGCTGGCTGGACGACCGCAGCAAAAGCAGCGATGCACGCAGCGCCACCTTCTACAATCTGATCCCGCTGCACGACGGCACCCGCGAACTCGGCAGCACCAAAACCGCGCCGTGGAAGCCGCGCGCGCAACTACTATTCGATCAACTTGATGCCTTTATGACGCAACTGGAGAAGTCGGGCCGCCGCGTCATGGTGCTGGTGGTGCCCGAGCATGGCGCAGCATTGCAGGGAGATAAGATGCAGATGTCCGGCCTGCGCGATATTCCCAGCCCGGATATTACTCACGTACCGGTGGGCATTAAATTCGTCGGAATGAAGGCGCCGCATCAGGCTCAGCCATTGAACATTGATGCGCCGACCAGCCTGCTGGCCTTGTCAGAGATTGTGTCGCGCGTCGTAGATGGGCAGGTATTTAATGCCCCGAATGTGAATATGTCGGTGCTGACTGACAAGCTGCCGCAGACGCCGGTGGTGTCGGAAAATGACGGTGCAGTGGTGATGATGTATCAGGGCAAACCCTGGATCAGGCTGAACGGCGGCGACTGGGTCGCCTATCCGCAGTAACGCGTGACCGCCGGGTTGCAGAGCCGTGACCCGGCAGTTAAAGGCGGGTCAGGCGCGGCGCCTGCTCCCTGTTGAGCGCGTGGCTGTCGATGGCAGAATAGCGGCCAATGCCGCCATTCTGCCAGTTATCAGCGCTTCTCCTGAAACGCCTGCCAGGTCAGCAACTGCAGACTGGCAGAAAAGTAGTTCTGATCCGCAGCCAGCTTATCGCTCAGATAGCCGGTTTCATTCAGCGTCAGGTCACGTACCGCCAGCAGTCCGCCCTCAAGATGGTAAGGTGCAGGGGCGTTCGCCAGCACGTCGAACCAGGCGGGTGTCAGCATGCGGCTGTAACCCTGCCAGACGCGCTGAAACGGCACCAGTGCCAGACTGTGCGGGTCATACCACCAGATGTTCAGCGGCACGCGAATCGCATCGTAACTGAAGCGGTTCGAGTAGCCGACGGCCGGGGCAACCGAACCGTCGGCATTCAGTGCGACCCAGTCCATTGGCAGCCCGGTTTTACCAAAGCTCAGCTTACCCAGCAGATCAAAGCCATCGTTAATCAGCTTATCCCAGACCTGAAGATGGCTGTGTTCACCAAACTCGCGCCACGCCTGAAACAGGAAGTAAGAGGGATTGAGCACCACATAACTGACTTTGTTAAAGCCCTGCGCACCCGGCAACATCACGGTGTGGCCGCCAAAGCTCGTGACATCCAGCCTGATAATGGCGCGCTGAATACGGTCAGATTCCTGCTGGTAGCTCTCCACCTGCCATTTCTGTGCAGCACGCTGTAGCGCCCAGGCCAGCAGTACATCACCATCGGAGGCGTTATTCTTGTCGGCGACCGGGTTGTCACTGCCCGGCACGTAGCGCCAGTAGAAGAGCCCGGTCTGCGGATTACGCAGCTGGCTGCGCGTCCACTGCCACAACCGATCAAAGGTGGCGCGATCGTCGTTGGCCACCGCCAGCAACATGCCATAACCCTGGCCTTCGGTGTGACTGACGTTGTTATTGGCGGTGTCAGTGATCCGCCCTTCTGAGGTCACAAAGCGACTTTTAAAAGTCTCCCAGCCGCTGGCACTCGCCTGCGCGCTGCAGGCCAGCAGTAAAACAGAGCAGAGCCAGACCCGCCAGAGTGGATTACGTTTCATTTCCGATCCTATTGATATCGATAGTGCAGCGTGCTGCCATCGTTGAGTTCAAGCGTAACCGGCACAATGCTGCTGCCGCCCTGGCCCTGCAACCAGCCCGAAAAAAGTCCGGCCATCACCGCACCAAACGCCGCCTGCCAGTCAGCTGGAGAGTGGATGTTGTCGCCTGCCGGTAAGGCGTGACAGGCAATCAGCAGCGCCTTCTCTTCCGGCTGAAGCTGCACAAAGCCCCAGTTAAACCGCGCCAGTTGCAGATTGCACTCGCGCTCCAGATCCTGCACGGTACGCGACTCTGGCAAAGGATAGCGGGTCGCCAGCGATTCCCCCATCTTATAGAGAAAGGCTTCCGCCTCCTGATGACCGGCGTTGGCGATCATCCCGTCAATCAGCACGCTGACCAGATCAAACCAGCCCGGCTGATACGGATGCGATACCCCCGAATGCTCACTCATTACTTCTCTCCGAACAGGTAACGGACATAGAGCTGTGCGCTGCTTTCGTTGTAGTCACCAAAGGTGTCATAACCCAGCTGGCCGCCAATCGTCACATCTTTATTGAGTTTGTAGTCCGCCCCGGCGTGCAGGTTGTAGCCGATGCCGTTTTTACTGCCGCCGGAGTAGTAAGCGTCTTTCACGCTGCCGCTGGCGGCAAGGGATTCCAGCTCTGACTGCAGGCTGGCATCCGACGGGAAGTACGCGCTCTTATCCTGACTGTAGGTCTGATAACCGGCTGCACCGCCAATATTCACTTTCAGATCGTCAAACTTGCGTGAGAACTCTATCGGGAAGGAGACCGACGCATAGTTCTGCGGGCTGAAGTAGCCGCCCTGACCGTAGCTGAAATAGCTGAGGTTTTTCGAGAAGTCCATCCAGGACAGGCTCATGCCCACTTTCAGCTCGCGATCCTCAGTGTGGAACGGACGGACGTAGGCCCCGGCTGTTGCCTGCAGGTTATTGTTGCTGGCAACATTCTCGCCGAGATAGCTGTACGCGCCTGCACCAGCATAGAAGCCTGCATCGCCATTGTCGTAGCTTAACAGGGCGTTAGCGCCGTTTTTGGTGACGCGTCCCCAGCGTTTGCCACTGGTTTTATCTTCTGCGCCGACGTAAGAGAGCAGGCTGTCGGTAATCGCGCGGCGTTCACCGGTCAGGATCAGCGTCAGGAAGTCGGTGAGTTTCGGTGACCACTGTACGCCCCCGACCAGAGTACTGAGATCCTGGCCCAGCGGCGTACTGCCGATATCTACTTTATAGCTGTCGCCCTTCAGCGCCAGATTCAGCTCCACGCCTGAGGCGGTTTGCGAATCGGTGGTGGCGTTCGGCAGGTCATTCACCGTCGCACCGCCTGCAGCGACCACTCTGCCCTGACTCAGCGCATTAGTGCCAAAACGGCGCCAGGCATCGGCTGCGCCACTGCCCGCCGTAAGTGAGACCGGCGTGGCGGTAAAGTCGAGGCGCGCCGTTTCAAACGGCACGGTAGAGAAGGTCAGCGGCGCTTTGGCTTCCGTCAGCTTGCTCAGGCCCGACTCGCCATCACGCCCGCGCACCTGCACCATGCCCTGACTCCAGCTGCCGGTTTTTTCCTGCAGCGAATCCATCATGGTGTCGACGTCGTGCAGAATCTGTGACTGTTGAGCAACGGTTTCGCTGCCCGCGGCCGGTTCGCCCTGCGTTGTCACGCCAGCGGCAACGCCCGCCGGTGCCGCCTGCCACGGCAGCACGGTGCCGTAGCTGGATGGTGAACGTCCCACCGGCGAAGTATCACGGTTGATAAACGGATTATCCGCCAGCGCCAGTCCGCCCACGGTCGGCACGCTGCCAGGCTGCGCGCCCTGCAGGCCAATCAGCTGACCGCGCGCTGAACGCAGATAAGCCATCGCCTGAGAATGCTCGCCATTGGCTTCCGCGACCCGCGCCAGCAGCAGCAGACGATCCGGTGTCTGAGTCGTACTGTTAAGGCCGCGACTCAGCTCATTAGCGCGCTGCACATTGTTCTGCGCCAGCGCGACGTTGATGGCCCCGACGCGCGCATCCTGCGTCGGCGTATCCTGGGTCATCAGGTAGTCATAGACCACGCCCGCATCCCGGTTCATCTTGCCGTCCTGGTAGAGACGGGCCATCGCGAACATCAGATCGCGGTTCTGCGGATCCTGCTGCAGTGCACCAATCAGCTTGTCATACGCCACCGCGTACTGACGCTGCTGCCGCAGACGATCCACTTCGTTAATCAGATAGCCATTGCGAATACCGGCCAGTTGCGTTGGTGTACTGCGCGCCTGCAGTTCCGGGTTGCTGAGGAAGCGCTGCGCCTCACTGCCGAGGCCCGCCTGATTCAGTACCGTCATCTGCGCGGCATAATCGCCCGCATTGCCCTGCACGCCACGCTGCAGGTTAGTCCGCACCACCGAAACGGCGCTGGTGAGATCGCCCGCCTGCGCCAGCTTCTGCGCCAGGTTTCCGGCATCAACCGGGTTGGTGGGTGGATTAACCGTGAGCGCCTTCAGGGTATTGGCGGCGGCAGCCGTCGCGCCCTGCGCCAGATACTGGTCGGCCGTGCTCATCTGCAGATTGAAATTAACCCGCTGCGCCAGTTCACGCATCGCCGCCGTCTTCGCGTTAGCGGGAATACGCGACAGCAACGTGCTGGCCTGCTGCCAGCCGCCGCTTTCGCTGGCGTTAAGCGCACCGGCATACAGTTCGCTGGTGCTGGCCCCGTTGCGCATCACCGGCTGCATCACGTTGGCCGCCAGCAGCGTGTCGCCCTGCTGACGATAGAGCCGGGCTAAATCGAGCCGCAGCCAGCCATCCGTGGGATAACGCTGAATACCCTGCTGCAGCGTCGCGATGGCAGCGGCATTGTTACCGGCCGCCAGTTGACGCTTCGCCTGCTGACGCAGCGCATCGGCTTCATTGGCCCGTGGCGTGACGCTCTGGCGTACGCTGTCCGGCAATGCACCCAGCAGCGTGTTAGCTTCGGTGCCCCGATTCTGCTGACGCAGAACGTAGAACAGTCCCTCTTTGGCGCTGCGGTTATCCGCATCGCTTTGCAGAATAGTGCGATAGAGTTGCTCCGCCTGCTGTGGCTGATTGGTGCGGCGCAGCACGTCGGCGCGGAACAGTCTGGCGGCCAGCCCTTTTTCGCCGTCAGCCTGCACCAGCGGTTCGCTTAATGTCAGCGCCTGCGCCGTGTCTCCGCTTTTCAGTGCCTGCTGGGCGCTGGCCAGCTGTGCATAAAAACGCGCATCGTCAGCCTGCTGCTGACGCGATGAACCCTGATCGCCGCCGAGCTGAGCAGACCGCTGCAGATAATCCGCCGCTTCCTGATAACGTCCGGCTCGCTGGGCCACATAGCCCATGCCCGCTAACGCATCGGCATCCTGCGGATTCGCACCCAGTACTTTTTCAAAGCTGGACTGCGCACCGCCGACGTCACCGCTGTTCAGCGCGCTGAATCCGGCCCCTTTTTCTGCGCCGCCGACGTTTTTACGGTAGTAGTCGATGACGGCGGAGTCCTGCGGATGACGTTGCTGCCAGGTCTGATAGAGCGCCGCATCTGACGGCTGCGGACCGAGCCACAGCAGCGCCTGACGCAGTGAGCGGTCGGCATCCTGATTACCGCTCGCCAGCGAACTCAGCACCTCAATGCCTTCGCGACGGGTTGTTTCCTGATAGGTCAGCGCTTTACCCAGCGCCAGCCGTGCGCCGGTGTCCTGCGGATGCTGAGCCGCAAACTGGCGCAGTGCCTCAACCGCCTGCGGCAGCAGCGTACGGTCGCCCGCCATAGTGAGATAATATTCTGCCGCGACGCTGGGTGGTGGCGCATTGCCGCTGAAGGTGTTGCGCCAGGTCTGTAACGCCGCCGGAATATTGCCGCTGCGCGCCTGCTGACGCGCCAGCGCAAGCTGCGCCTGCGGAATAGTCTGCATCTGGCGCGCGTTATCCAGCTCGCCAAGATGCGGATCGTTGGGGGAGACCTGACTCAGACGGGCGCGATACTGCGCCGCCGCCGCAGTGTCGCCACCCTGCTGTGAATAGAGCGCCAGCAGGTAGAGCGCCTGAGTGTTGTTGGGTTCAACCATCAGCACCTTTTGCAGTGAGGCTGTCGCCAGGTCGTCATGCGCTTTCTGATGCCAGTAAGAGGCCTGATCGAACAGCGCCTGCAACGCCGGATTGGCGCTTTCCGCCGCCAGCAGCGGCTGTGACAGGGCCAGCGCACTGCCCAGCAGCAACGCCTTACGGATACCGGCACTTAACAGATTTTTTTTCATTATTATTATCCTTACTTCCTGCCGGAATCACGGTCCTGCTTTGGGTTCAGACGTCGCCAGGCGTGACGCTTCAGCATCACCCAGGCCGCACTGCCCACCAGCGCGGAGAGCAGCATCGCCGCCACCGCCAGCAGCACCGAGTGCTGGTTGGCATACCACACCACCATCATGTACCAGGGCAACTCACCGCTGGGAAACTGCGCGCCGACGCGGAAACTGCGAATGCCGTTTTCATCGGTAATAATCGCGGTATCGCCACGAATGCCGGCGTTAATCTGCGCTGAACTCAAATCGTTATGCAGTCGCAACAGCTGATCGTCGCTGGTTGCCACCGTCATCACCACCAGCCGATCGCGGTTCCATGGCGATCGGTAGCTGAGGAAGCCTCGCCACGCTTCGTTGGAGGAGAAGTAACGATCGGCATCCAGCTGCTGACGGCTCCAGTCACCGGTCAGCCAGCCGCGTAATTTTTCCAGCGTATCGGGCTCTTTCACCCCAAAGGTGCTGCCAGTCGCGTCATAAGGGGAAGCCGCCAGCATCGCTTGGTTAAAGGCGCTGTTGCCGGTGGTGCTCACCGCCAGCAGATCGCTCTGCTGTATGCGCGCCAGATGGGTGCCGCCAGTCGGCAGGCCAAACAGTACCTGATTCTGTGTCAGCGCCAGACCGGTGGCTTTACCAGCCCGCGCCGCCAGATCCAGCAGCGTTGACAGTTCAGCATCGCTGGGCGTTTCCGGCAGCAGCAGTGTGGTCTGGCTGAAATCGGCCAGACGTGAGAACGGGAAAGAGGCACCCACAAAGTAAGAGAGGTTTGGCAGCATGCTGAAGTGACGGGTATGGCTCAGATCGATCCATGAATCCTCTTCAATCCGGCTCTTGATGTTGTTGTTCAGTAACACACCGCAGGGCGCATCAGCCCGCGGTTTGATATTGAAGTAGAGCGCCAGCTGGTTATCGCCATAGATCAGGTAGGGTTCGAGATTAAGCTGATACTGCTCCTGACGCGCATCACCGCCCAGACGGTGCCAGGCGTTCTCCAGCAGGCCGACTTTGTTCACCGTCAGATTGCGCAGGAAAGTGCCGTTGAGCATGACGTTAAGGAAGGAATTATCCTCATCGATCCAGCTTTCGGACGGGAAGCGATAGTGCAGATTGACCGGCACTGTGTCGCCATCCCACAGGAACAAATCAGGCGCGGCGCGGAAGTTAACACGCAGCGCATCATGCCAGATGCCGCTGCTGGTCAGACTCTGATCTTTACGCAGTAGTTCGCTCAGTCGTACCGGGCGGTCAGTGTTAATCCAGCGCGGGGCATCGTAAGGTTTGCGGTTTGCAATAGTCTGTGCGGGGACCTGCAGATAACTCTCATCCGTCGTCAGTGGCTGCGTCGTCAGACGGTTCGCCGCCTGACGCAACTGGTCCTCATTGTTGCCACTGACCAGCAGCAATTTGTAAACCGGATTATTGGGATTATCCACCACCTGCAACATCGGACCGTTACTGGCCGGGAAAGTCAGGGTGCCGATCCGGTCACCAGGATGACCAAACAGGATGCCGTTGTGTTCCGGCAGTTCGCCGCGCACCACCGGGAAACGGATGCCGCGATAATCACTCTGAATGCCAAGCCAGGATGTCACCAGTGCCGCCGCGCTGACAGCATCGGCTGAAACATGACTGGCAAAGCCCACCGTCACGGTGGACGCCGTCATCCGCTGAGGATCCAGGAAGGGGCGCGGGAAATTACGCAGGCTGGTGCCGATATTGAGCTTCTGACCCTCAAGGTGCAGCGAGGTGTTCGGCAGAATGGTGACCTGATACTGCTGTGCGCTCTCTCTTTCACACAGCAACTTGTCCGCATCATTGATTTTAAAACTCAGATTGTTCGCCGACACCACCATCGCCGCCGGAATATCCAGCTCATAGTCGCTGACATCACTGTCCGTCGCACCCAGCGGCAGCGTGCCGAGCGGCTGACCATTCAGCATCAGTTGCAGCGACGTATTGCGTGCCGCCAGCGCAGCTGAGACGCGCAGCGTCAGATTAAGTCGCGCATTGGTGATGACTTCATCGCCGGGCAGGGTAAAGGTGATGCCCGACTGAAGCTGACCGCCGGTCAGCGTGATGCCGCGCGACTGGCCCATCTGGGCCACTGAAATAACACTACTGATTGGCTGATTGATGGCAGCCGCGATCGGCGGCTGCGCTTCTGCAACCGGTGCAGCTACCTGACCTGGCGCGTAGGGCAGCGCACTGGCGGCCGCTTCCAGCGCGGGATCGGCACTGCTCAGGCCCTGCGGCAGGGGTACTGCTGACAGCGCGCTGCTGTCCTGGGTCACAGCGCCGGTGGCGGCCATCGGCGCGGTGGTCTGGGCAGAAGCCGCCGCCTCACCGGTCGATGACGCGGTCTGAGGCGTTGAGGTCGCGTCACCGGTCACTGAAGATGGCTGAGTTTGTGATGTCGCCTCGCTACCTGGGGCGTAAGAGGCGTTTACCGGGGGTGCCATGGCATTGGGTGATGCACTCTGAGGCGCCGAGGTCGGTGCAGATTCTGCGGACGGTGTCGCAGTTGGTGCATTTGCCGCTGGTGACACTGACGGCATTGCAGACTCTCCACCGCTGACCGGGGCGGCTACCTGGTCTGAACCTGCCATCTGGGTGGAACCATTATTTATGGGTGCCACAGATGCCGCATCGCTGACCGGATCCAGATTTGTCGCGGGTGCAATGACGGTGGCATCGGCAGGCTGCGTGGTGGAAGCAGCATCAGGCGGCGTCGGGGCTGAACTGTTTACCGGCGCAGCACTGCTGTTATCAGTAGCAACCGGCGTTTCCGCGCCAGCGGGCGTCAGCCATAACGCTGCGGTCAGTGAACTGACCAGCAAAGTTTGCGTCAGGATCTTCATGCCGCCCCATCCTCTTTCGCCGCCGCGGCAACCGGGTCGACATTTTTACGTTTATCGTGGCGGCCTTTCCAGGTCAGCCAGAACAGCTCAAAGACGGTACGGATAATAGTGCCCAGCGAAATCAGCGGGTTGTCCTGCTTATACTCCGGCTGAATCCAGGCATCAGCACGAGCCAGCACCACACGGACCAGTTCGCGACGACGCGCCAGCGGCATCGCCTCAAAGCGCAGACGGATGCTCTCATCATCGCCGGAAATCTGACTGACCGGGATAGTGATCGCGCCGGATTTCAGCAGCAGATCAATCTCTTCAATCTCATCAGTTTCATGACGTCCATCGGGTGCATCAAGCTGCGCGCCGCCCATCGAAAGGTTGCTGGTCTGGGTGCGCGATGAAATGCCGCTGGCGTAATGAATAATCGCCGGGATTTGCACTTCAACACGGATGGTTTTACGCACCTGCTTGGTTTCGCGCGCCACGGCAATTGCCGCCATCAGAATGATCAGGCTGAAGATCGCCCAGCCGACGTTGAGCGCGATAACGTAAGGATCGACGCCAAAATAGTCATGCATCACGGCGCGCACCACGCCGGCTACAATGCCAATGCCCAGCAGCAGCGCCACAATCACATGCGGACGCACGATGTGAAAATCGAAGAAGCCCTGATCCAGCACGCCGCCTTTATCGGTCACGTTAAACTTGCCATGTTTTGGCGACAGCAGGGTCAGAATGGTCGGGATTACCAGATGGAAGCACATCACCGTCTCATAAATTTCACCCCAGAAGGTGTAACGGAAACGGCCATTCATCCGTGAGTTAACGTAGAGCGACATCACCAGGTGGGGCAGCACATAGGCAAAGATCAGCGAGGCCGATGAGTGAATAATATTCAGGTTAAACAGCAGGTAAGCCAGCGGTGCGGTCAGGAAGGCAACGCGTGGCAGGCCAAACTGGAAATGCAGCATGGCGTTGAGATAGCAAAGACGCTGCTGCCACTTCAGGCCACGGCCAAACAGCGGATTATCGACGCGGAAAATCTGTGTCATGCCACGCGCCCAGCGGGTACGCTGAATGATATGCAGGCCCAGACGTTCTGTTGCCAGACCGGCAGCCAGCGGGATCGACAAAAAGGCTGAGCCCCAGCCCAGTCGCTGCATTTTCAGGGCGGTGTGTGCATCTTCGGTCACGGTTTCAACGGCAAAACCGCCAATCTCTTCCAGCGCTGAACGACGGATAACCGCACAGGAGCCACAGAAGAAAGTGGCATTCCAGTTATCGTTACCCTGCTGCACCGGGCCATAAAACAGCGAGCCTTCGTTTGGAATGCTGCGTGCGGCGCGCAGGTTACGCTCAAAGGGATCGGGAGAATAGAAGTAGTGCGGCGTCTGTAGCAGCGCCAGCTTCGGATCTTTCAGGAACGGTCCGACCGTCGCCTGCAGGAAGGTGCGCGTCGCCACGTGGTCGCAGTCGAAGATGCAAATCAGCTCACCTTTGGTGATTTTCATCGCATGGTTGAGGTTCCCGGCTTTGGCATGTTTATTGTCGTCACGGGTGATATAACCCACGCCGACATCCGCCGCAAAGCGGGCAAACTCGCTGCGCTTGCCATCATCCAGCAGATAGACCCTGATTTTGTCACGCGGGTAGTCGATACACTGCGCCGCGAGTACGGTGTCGCGCACCACATCAAGACTTTCATTGTAGGAAGGCACATAAATATCGACCGTCGGCCACAGGCTGGTGTCGTCCGGTAAGGGTTCGATGGTGCGTTTTAATGGCCAGGTGGTTTGCAGGAAGCCAAGAATTAAGATCAGCCAGACGTACAGCTCCGCCAGATATAAGCCAATGCCTAAGATAGCTTCAACTTCGGAATTAAAGTGCAGCGTCTCGGTGGTCCGCCACCAGATATAGCGGCTGGACATCAGCGCAGAGAGAACCACCATCACCACCGTTATTTTGCGGCTCTTGCTGAAACCCAATAAAAACATCATGCCGATGCTGATCAGACCAAAAATATACTGTTTCTGGCTGTCCATTGGCGTAATGATGATCACCGCCGCAACGGGTGCAAGCACCAGCAGCAGCAGGTAAAACCCGATTTTACTCATGATTCACCCTGAGAAGAGCTGTGTAAGTCAGTCGCCTGGCAGAAGCCGACTAAAAGTGGTTTGTGCGGATGGGAGCCTGAACTTCGCCATTACCCACGGTGATATTCAGAATGCTGCTGACCCTTTTCGCGATCAGTTCAATATCAAATGCCGCTGCCGAGGCGGGACTGAAATCATAAACAGACTGCTGCGAAGCATTGGCTTCACCTACACTTTCATCACGGTGAACCACGCCCAGTAAATTATCGCCCAGGCGCTGCTGCATAAACGCGGTGACATCGCGATTGATATTCCGGCGGTTGTCACACTGGTTAAGGATGAAATAGTGACCCTGCTTATTATTGAGAGGCTTACCGATCATCCGGTTCTCTTCAATCTGCGGTAATAACGATACTGATGCGGTATCGGCTAACATCACTACTAAATGCATATCGGCCAGCGCCGTCATTGCTTTAAGGGCGGGGCCCGGGCCCGGCGGGAAATCAGCCACGATCACCAGACCGGGATAATTGAGCACCGTATCCAGACCGCGCTTAATAAAGTGGGGATCTTTCATCAGGTTCTCTTCGAACCGTTCGCGCTGCGGCTCCGTGACGTCGCCATAGGGCAGCACAAAGATATTGCCGCCGGTGGTAAGAATCGACTGGCTCCAGTCCGCCTGCTCTTCTGAGCGCGCCACAAATCCGCGGCCATCATGAAGCGGCACGCCAAAGTGAAGACGCATTGCATTCTGCACATCAAAATCAATCGCCAGAACTTTGCTACCGGAACGCGCCAGACTCCAGGCCAGATTCGCCGCCAGCGTGGTTTTCCCCACGCCCCCCTTCGGCGAGCACACACAAACTAATGGCATAGCGCAATCTTCTCCAGTAACGGTTTGAGTAAGGTTTCTTTCGGCAGATTAATCTCGCGCGAGCGGAACAGCGCACCAAATCGCCCTGGCTCAGAATGGGTGGCGGTGGGTGCGACGACGGGCTGAAGCTCCGCCACGGTGGCAGGCCGGACCGGCTCAGCACGCAGCATGGTCGCAGGCTCAGCCACGGCCACTTTTTGCAGTGGCGGCGGTGGCGGAAAGAGTGATGAAGGACCGCGTGCAGTCGTGCTGGTTGCTGGCAGGTTACTGCCTGACAGGCTATCGAGAATCGAGGTGCGAGCTGCCATTGCCGGTTGCGCAGTGAGTGCGGCATGTCGTGCCGGTGCCCCAGGCGGTGGAGCCGTAAACTCATCACCACGCAGCGGCTGAGGTTGCGGCAGGTCAATACGCTCGCCGCCGCCAAACGGTGTCTGATGTTCTTCTTTCGCCAGCTGGCGAATCAATGCCCATTTACTGTGTTCCGCCGCTTCCTGCGTCTGGCCAGACATATCTTTAAAGTCGATGTCGAGCGTTTGCGTTTTCTCTTTAAAACGCTGCAAATCATCGTAATTATTCTTCATTGGCCATGGCCTGCAACAAGGTGGGAATTTTCCTGGAATATAACACATCCCTTTAATATCAGTCAGAAAAACCTGATTACAAAAAAAGCAATTTCAATCAAATTGTTTAATCATAAAGATTCAATAGTGGCGGAAGAAAGCCTTTTCTGAGTCATTGCCGCTGATAATTAATAAGTAATACTTAAGTTAAATTCATTAGCACTGTTTTAATAATTTTTCTGAAAATACCGCTCTTACAACCTCTGGCACTGCCAGGCTGACTCCTGTAAACAGCCTTTCAAAGAGCGTTCAGGCTGCCGCAGGCGCAAAAAAATCGCATTTCTGCCATAAGTGATTGATGCTATTTATCTTTTTTCACTGCAAATATCGCCAGAAGGAAAACAGGTTAAGACTGATAACGGAAAAAGAGGAGGAATAACCAGAAAGTGCTCGCTGACCTGCCAGCAGTGCGGCTTGCAGCTGAGTTGAGATAAAAAAAGGCTCCAGAAAGGAGCCTTCGGCTGGGGAGTTAAGATCGCGAACAGGCTCAGAGGGCATACGCCTTACGCAAAGACGCAAAAGACGCCATCCCTGGCAGGCTCAGCGCGGGCGATTACGCACCTCATCCCTGAGGGGCGCCCGTAGCCGGGCCAACGCGTTGCGTTGTTCAAAAACGCTCCCGGCGTTTTTAGTACGCACCTCATCCCTGAGGGGCGCCCGTAGCCGGGCCAACGCGTTGCGTTGTTCAAAAACGCTCCCGGTTTTTTTAGTACGCACCTCATTCCTGAGGTGCGCCCGTAGCCGGGCCAACGCGTTGCGTTGTTCAAAAACGCTCCCGGCGTTTTTGTCCGGGGGGCGCAATGTTTTGCTACAGGCCTGTGCTCCCATCGCTTTCAATTTTGTGCGGTCTGTAAACATCAGAATGCGCTGCCAATCCTCAGTTGACCTTTTCTGCCACGCCGACCGGTTGATTCTCATCCTGATCAACCGCGAAGCAGGCAATCTCCTGTCCGCCATAGTTTTTCAGCTTCGGCTGCAGCTGCACGCAGGTGCCAAAACGTCGGTGGCAGCGCGCATTAAAGGCGCAGCCCGGCGGTGGATTGAGCGGGCTCGGCAGCTCGCCGGTCAGCTTAATGCGCTCACGACGGTCGTCTGGATTAAGCCGCGGCGTCGCTGACAGCAAAGCCTGAGTATAAGGATGGCGCGGGTTGGCAAAAATTGCCTCTTTGCTGCCCTTCTCAACGCACCGGCCGAGATACATCACCATCACCTCATCGGCAATGTGTTCCACCACCGACAGATCGTGCGAGATAAAGACATAAGAAAGCCCCATATCCTGCTGCAGATCCATCATCAGGTTAAGCACCTGGGCACGCACCGACACGTCGAGCGCCGAAACCGGCTCATCGGCAATCAGGACGTCCGGATCGAGCATCAGCCCACGTGCGATGGCGATACGCTGACGCTGCCCGCCTGAGAACATGTGCGGGTAGCGGTCGTAGTGCTCGGTTTTCAGGCCGACTTTTGCCATCATCTCCAGCGTCTTCTCGCGGCGTTCCGCGCGGGTCAGCTGGGTATTAATCACCAGCGGCTCTTCCAGAATCTGGCTTACTTTTTTGCGTGGATTGAGTGAGCCGTACGGGTTCTGGAACACGATCTGGATTTTCTGGCGACGCAGCTTCTGCGCCTGGGGATCATGTTTCAGCAGATCCTGACCGTGCCAGTAAAGCTGCCCTTCGGTCGGGGTTTCAATCATCGTCAGCAGGCGGCCCAGCGTGGATTTACCACAGCCTGACTCGCCTACCACCGCCAGCGTTTTGCCGCGTTCCAGATTAAAAGAGACGCCATCCAGCGCTTTGACCAGACGCTCCTGACCAAACAGCCCCTTCTTCACCGGGTAGTGCTTCTTCAGATCAATCGCCTGCAGCAGGAACTGATCTTTCGTGGTTTCATGACTCATAAGTTGGTCTCCCGGCATCGTCCAGCGGATAGTGACACTTGGACTGGCGTCCTGGAATGGTGCGCAGTTCAGGTTCTTCCTGACGACAAAGGTCAGTCGCATAGGGACAGCGTGGATTAAGCAGACAGCCAATCGGGCGGTCATACTTGCCCGGTACCACGCCAGGCAGCGAGGCCAGGCGTGCTTTATCGGCCGCAAACTCCGGCAGCGCACGCAGCAGCGCCTGCGTATAAGGATGGCGCGGCGCCTTAAAGATATCGGTCGCTTTCCCGCTCTCCACCACCTGACCGGCATACATCACGATAATGTGGTGCGCCGCTTCTGCCACTAACGCCAGATCGTGAGTAATCAGGATCAGCGCCATGTTCTCCTGCCGCTGCAACTCCAGCAGCAGTTCGATGATCTGCGCCTGAATAGTCACGTCGAGCGCCGTGGTCGGCTCATCGGCGATTAACAGCTTAGGCCGACAGGCGATCGCCATGGCAATCATCACACGCTGGCTCATGCCGCCCGACAGCTGGTGCGGATAGACATCGAGCCGTGACGCGGGATCGGGAATACCAACCTGATTCAGCAGGTCGATCGCCCGCTGACGCCGGGTGCGTTTATTGCCGCCCTGATGCACCTTGATCGCTTCCATGATCTGGAAACCTACGGTGTAGCAGGGATTCAGGCTGGTCATCGGGTCCTGAAAAATCATCGCCACTTCTGCGCCCACCAGCTGGCGGCGCTCACGTTCGGAGATGTTCTGCAGGTCGCGCTGGTTGAACTCCAGCTTCTCAGCCATCACCTTGCCGGGGAAATCGATCAGCCCCATGATCGCCAGGGAACTCACCGATTTACCGGAGCCGGACTCGCCCACGATACCCACGACCTGGCCCTGCTCAACCTGATAACTGATGCGGTCAACCGCGCGGAACGGTGCTTTATCGTCGCCGAAATGCACCGATAGTTTGTCTACATTTAATAACGCCATCTCGGTGCCTCTTTACTGCTTGAGTTTCGGGTCGAGTGCATCACGCAAACCATCGCCCATCAGGTTAAATGCCAGCACGGTAAGCAGAATGACCAATCCAGGGAAGGTCACTACCCACCAGGCACTTTGCGCATACTGCAGAACGTCGGAGAGCATCGTGCCCCACTCCGGCGTTGGCGGTTGCGCACCCATACCGAGAAAGCCCAGCGCCGCCATATCGAGAATGGCGTTGGAGAAACCTAATGAAGCCTGCACGATCAGCGGTGCAAGGCAGTTAGGCAGAATATTCACAAACATCTGGCGCAGCATACCGGCACCGGCCACGCCGGAGGCGGTCACATAGTCGCGGTTCACTTCCACCAGCACCGCCGCGCGGGTCAGACGGATATAGTGCGGCAGCGCCACAAAGGTCAGCGCGATAGAGGCGTTAACGATCGAAGGGCCAAAGATGGCGACCAGCACCAGCGCCAGCAGCAGACTGGGCAGCGCCAGCATGATATCGACCACACGCATGATGATGGCATCGACCACGCCGCCGAGATAACCGGCCAGCAGGCCAAATATCACGCCAAAAATCAGTGACAGCACCACCACCAGACAACCAACCAGCAGCGACAGGCGCGCACCGTACATCAGACGAGACAGCACATCGCGGCCTACATCGTCGGTGCCCAGAATGTAGCTCCAGCTGCCGCCTTCCTGCCAGACCGGCGGATGCAGCAGCGCATCGCGGAACTGCTCAGCAGGCGCATGCGGGGCCAGCACATCGGCAAAAATGGCGCACAGCAACACAATGATGATGTAAACCAGGCCCACGACGGCGCCCTTGTTACGTTTAAAGTAGTGCCAGAATTCCTGAAACGGGGTCATCGGCTTGGGTGCAACGGTAACGCTGCCGGGATCAACAACAGACATGATGCCCCCTTATTTCTTATGACGTATGCGCGGGTTAACCACGCCATACAGCAGATCAACCAGCAGGTTGACCACAATAATCAGTACTGCTGTCAGCAGCACCCCGCCCTGCACCACCGGATAGTCACGGCGCTGCAACGCTTCAATCAGCCAGCGACCCAGGCCCGGCCACGAGAAGATGGTTTCGGTCAGAATCGCCCCGGCCAGCAAGGTGCCGACCTGCAGGCCGATCACCGTAACCACCGGCAGCATGGCGTTTCGCAGCGCATGCACTACGATCACGCGCATCCGCGTCAGGCCTTTGGCACGCGCAGTACGGATGTAATCTTCACCCAGCACTTCGAGCATCGCCGATCGCGTCATTCGCACAATCACCGCCAGCGGAATGGTGCCGAGCACGATGGCAGGCAGAATCATGTGCATCACCGCATCGTGGAAGTCGCCCGGCTCACCCCAGAAGAAGGTATCGATCAGCATAAAGCCGGTCAGCGGCATGGTGTCATCCAGGAAGACGGTGTCGCCTACCCGCCCGGAAACCGGCGTCAGGTTGAGCTGTACCGAGACCAGCATGATCAGCATGATGCCCCACCAGAAGATCGGCATGGAGTAGCCGGTCAGTGAGATCCCCACGGCGGTGTGATCGAAAATCGACCCCCGCTTCACGGCGGCCATGACCCCAACCGGGATACCAATGGCCACGGCAAATATCATGGCGCAGAAGCCGAGTTCCAGCGTCGCTTTGAAGCGCGGAACAAACTCATCCCAGACCGGGATGCGGCTCTTGAGTGAAATGCCCAGGTCGCCATGTAATACGCCGTTA
Source organism: Calliopum simillimum (assembly GCA_951812925.1). NCBI lineage: Eukaryota > Metazoa > Arthropoda > Insecta > Diptera > Lauxaniidae > Calliopum > Calliopum simillimum. The sequence goes on along the minus strand of CATOTO010000255.1, from coordinate 43,862 downwards.
ATGTAATTCAGGTACTGTTTCCACAGCGGCTGATCCAGACCTAACAGCGCCATTAACTGTGCATGGCGTTCAGGAGAAATACCGCGTTCGCCCGCCATGATCAGTACCGGATCGCCGGGGATCATGTGAACAAATGCGAAGGTGAGTAATGTAATACCGATAAACGTTGGGATGACAAGGCCCAGACGTCGGAGTATGAACTGCAGCATAATCCGGGTTCTCTCTTGTCCGCGCGACCGTCGCCGCGAGGGTAGTTATTGCTTACATCTGACGATCGGGTAGGCCCGACCGCGACGCAGACAGGCTGCGCCTCTACCGTTTCCAGTAAAACAGGGAGATAAAGCCGGGGCGACGCGCAGCCGCCCCGGAAAAGGCGACAATTATTCTTTAATGTCTACCTGAGCAAAGTAGTGTCCGCCCAGCGGATCGACTTTGTACCCGGAGACTTTCTTGCTGACCGGTTCGTATACCGTTGAGTGCGCGATCATCAGCGCCGGTACCTGGTCATGCATCACAACCTGTGCCTGCTTGTAATACTCGATGCGCTTCGCCTGATCGGCGGTGGCGCGAGCTGGCTGAATCTGATCCTCAAAGGATTTATCACACCAGCGCGAGTAGTTAGAGCCATCTTTTGCCGCTGAACAGCTGAACAGGGTGGCCAGGAAGTTATCCGGATCCCCATTGTCGCCGGTCCAGCCCATCATGACGGTCTGGTGCTCGCCTGCTTTGGCGCGCTTCAGATATTCGCCCCACTCGTAGGTGACGATTTTGGCTTTGACGCCAATCTTCGCCCAGTCGCTCTGGATCATCTCAGCCATGCGGCGCGCATTCGGGTTGTAAGGACGCTGAACCGGCATCGCCCACAGGTCGATTGAGAAACCATCTGCCATGCCCGCTTCTTTCAGCAGCGCTTTGGCTTTCTCAGGATCGTAGGCGTAGTCTTTCACGTCGTCGTTATAGCCCCACATCGTTGGTGGGATCAGGTTTTTAGCAGGCTGACCTGCACCCTGATAAACGGCTTCGATAATCGCCTTTTTGTTGACCGCCATGGTCAGTGCCTGACGCACTTTCAGGTTATCCAGCGGTTTTTTCTCAACATTGTACGACAGATAGCCGACGTTCAGGCTAGCCTGCTCATACAGGTTGATGTTTTTGTCCTGCTTCATACGCGCGATGTCAGCCGGGTTTGGATAGGGCATGACCTGACATTCGCCCTTCTGCAGCTTGGCGTAACGCACTGAAGCATCCGGGGTAATGGAGAAGACTAAGCGATCGATTTTCGGCTTGGTGCCCCAGTAATCCGGGTTAGCTTTGTAAAGGATGCGCGAATCTTTCTGGTACTGCAGCAGCTGGAACGGACCGGTACCGACCGGATTCAGGTCGACGTTTTGCGGGGTGCCCGCTTTCAGCATGTTGTCAGCGTACTCTTTCGACAGAATCGAGGCGAAGTCCATGCCGAGGTCTGCAAGGAACGGCGATTCAGGACGCGTCAGCACAAAGCGCACGGTGTTCTCGTCCACTTTTTCAATTTTGCTGATCAGCTTCGGCATGTCCATGCCTTCGAAATATTCGTAGCTGCCGCCGGAGACGCCGTGATAGGCGTTGTTTTTATCCAGCTGGCGCTCAAAGGTGAACACCACATCATCCGCATTAAAGTCGCGCGTCGGTTTGAAATCTTTGGTGGTCTGCCACTTCACGCCTTTGCGCAGGTGGAAGGTGTAAGTTTTACCGTCTTCACTGACATCCCACTTCTCTGCCAGCGCAGCGTGCAGTTCGGTGGTGCCGATAGTGAACTCAACCAGTCGGTTGTAGATCTGACGTGAGCTGGCATCGTAGGTGGTGCCCGAGGTGAACAACTGCGGGTTAAAGCCTTCCGGAGAACCTTCAGAACAGTAGACCAGGGTTTTTGCCTGAACACCGGCGGCGACAGTCATAGCAATCAGGCTCAGACCGACCTTCAGCATCCCGGATTTAGCCAGGGAGTTGATCATGCTTTTGCTCCATTGTGATGTGATGTTGTGTGTATTGCCCGACCTCTGATTTTTTTATGCGGTTCAGGCGTACCACCGAACAGGTGGTTAAAGCACGCTACGTTTTTTTGTTTTTTCTTATGCAGATGGTGCATTCAGAAAATTCCGTAACTGTGCGTTTATTGACGCATCAATTTGTCAACAGTTGCAAAGAACGTCAATACAACGGTTACTTATTTACACAGAGTGTGAGGGATAGCATGCAACGGTAATAAAAACCCTTTCGGCCTAAAAGCCATACAATGCACAGCGCTGCTGGTCTGATTTCCGTGCATTGTGCTGGATGGTTGTTCTATCGCTAGTGATTCTCACCGCTAAAAAACTTAAAACTTTTACCGGCAAATGTTGAATAACTGAACGATTCACCGTGCGTTATGACGTTCATCCAGCGGAATATGCTGGTAAAGAAGCATAAGAAATCAGCATGTTGCCGCTTTCGGTCATAAGAAGAATGTGTCGCGAATTATGATCGCATCTCTTATATGGCAAGGCCTGCCAGCGGGTAAGTGATGATAACAACGGCTGGTAAACAGAATGCGCGGTGGATGGGGTTTACTGGAACTTTCTGGAAGATAGCGAAGATGGCAAGCGGGAGTGGCGTTAAGATCGAGATTGCTTTGGGAACACGGGCAGATCGGAAAGGCGCTTAAACCATCCCTGGACGCTCAGCGGTATTAATGTGAATGCTTAGCGGTCAGATCGAGACTGCTTAGGGAACACGGTCAGATCGGAAAGGCGCTTAAACCATCCATGGACGCTCGGCCCACGCCGTCCATGGCGTGGGACGCTTTCCTCCTCTGCCCGTGTTCCCTTCGCCTTGAGATTGTTCATTGCTGTCAGCGTCACTCGGGTTTGGATCTGTTAGCCGTCTGAGGCTCCCAGCGTCTGCCTGGCGTATGCTCCCTGAAGCCCGCTCAACGGCAAAATCCGTACCTTTCATCCACTTTTCTTCAGACGAAAAAAAACCTGTCTTTTCAGACAGGTTTCTTAAATATGGTCGGCGAGAGGATTACTCTGCTCTGCGAGCAGCGCCCTTCGGGCCGTTGCTGAAGCAACGTTGTCTCGCTACGCTCGGCTCAAACCTCCTTCGGAGGTTCTCATCCTCTTTTCTTCAGACGAAAAAAAACCTGTCTTTTCAGACAGGTTTCTTAAATATGGTCGGCGAGAGAGGATTCGAACCTCCGACCCACTGGTCCCAAACCAGTTGCGCTACCAAGCTGCGCTACTCGCCGATGGGGGCGCATGTTACTGCTACCCCCGATCAGCGTCAACCGCTTTTTATGCTTTTGCCGCCAATCGCCTGGAAAGCACGCGGTTACCGGGAATCAGCCGCCTGCTTTACCCTTTTCGACCACTATTACAGCGGTTTAGCCTGACCATTACCCGGTGCCTGACACCAGTTGTTGGCCGGGTTAATACCGCCATCTGGCGAGGTGTAACCCAGACAACCCAGGATGGTATCGAACAGCTCAACGTGGCGATGGGTCCGGCCCACACGCTGCTGCGCCTGCAGACGCTCAAAGTTGCTGCGGTTCTGACTGTCTTCCAGATACTTATCTGACGCCCAGACCATCATCGGCACCCGGAACTGCTCAGGCGGAGCCATCTCACGCGGCGTGCCGTGCAGGTGCATATTCTCGCTAATCGACTCACCATGGTCGGCGGCATAGAAGACGATCGCCTTCTTATCACGCAGCTGATCCAGCACGCTATCCAGCATGCTATCGACATACAGCACCGAGTTGTCATAAGCGTTGATCAACTGCGCTTTGCTGCAGGTCTCATCCACGCCCATACACTCCGGCTGATATTTCGCGAAGCTGCGCGGATAACGCTGTGAATAGAGGTAGTGCGAACCTTTGGTGTGCAACACAATCAGATGCTTACCTTTCGGGAAACGATCCAGTGACGCTTTCATCTCCGGCACCAGCAGCATGTCATCCACCGCTTTGCCCTGATTACGCTTCTCTGAACCGATCTGCTCACGGAAGGCAAAATTGTTAGCATTGATGTTGTCGTAGAACCAGACTTCGCTCTGCATCGCAAACAGCTCAGAGGTGAAGCCCAGCTCTTTCATCACCGCAAACACATTCTGCTCTTTCAGCGTGCGGCCCGGATTATCCATAGTGCCGCCTTCGCGCACGAACATGCAGCGCAGTGACAGCTTAGTCGCGGTATCACAGGACTCGCCCCGGAATGCCACCAGGTTCTTCTCTTTCGACAGCTTCGGCGTAGTGTCACGCTCATAGCCCAGCATCCCCATGTGATCCCAGCGCGTGGTTTCGCCAATCACAAACACCACATAGGTATCATCAAGCCCGGCAGGCGCGACGTAGGTAAACTTCTTCGCCGGATCCAGCAGTTCCTGGCTGTTCAGCGACTCATCCACGCGGGTCCAGGCAAACAGGCCCACAGCCGCCAGCCAGTTCGAAGGAAGATAAGAGTGCGCCACCACACCGCCGTAACTCGGCAGATCGATGTTGGTGATCTCTTCGTTATGCTTCTGCAGCTTGTCGAAAAAACGAATCGGCAGCCAGACCAGTGCCACGCAGAGCAGCATGATCAGGGTGGGTTTCAGGCGCTGTCCCGGCGTACGCAGCTGTTCATTCAGCGTCATGCTCAGCTTATTGCGCCAGATCATCAGCAGTGGCAGCGCACTGACCAGCACCATCCACAGGATGAAATGGTAACCAATCACCTCTCTGGAGAGATCGGTGTCAGTCGTCATCACCGAAGCCACAATGCCGTAGCCAATCACCACGTTAAAAAACGCCATGTAATAGGCGGCGGCAACCGAAATCAGAACAATCAGCGTGGCCAGCACGCGATAAAACCACTTTCCTCCCAGCGACAGCAGACGCATCAGGAAGAAAGTCAGCACCACAATGGCCACTACCTCGGTGACGGCAGTCAGCCAGTTCGTAACCGTAGAGTGCCTGAGAAAACCGTCAAAACGACGATAGAAAATCGGCAAATTCAATAAGATACCGAGATAAAGCGCCAGCAAGAGCGATAACTTCTGCTGAGTCAGGGTTTTAATGTAATTCATGAAAAAAGGTGTTTCTCCGGTGTGAAGCGCTTGACCAAATCTTTTATGTGACTGCCGAAACGCGGCAGAGTTCGCTGAATAAGCGGACCGGACAAGATGAAGGAAAATTCTGAACGGATTTATAGGCTATAACGCGAGGTGGCTCAGTAAAACATGGTCGCGTTTGATAGACCAGAAAATAATCGTTGTCGACCTGATTAGCACATTTTTTGTACACATCGAACAGGAACGGCCGGGTGGGCTGTTGCAGACAGCAGCAGGAGAGTGAAAATGACAGAGGAAAAAAAGTGCGGGCCTGATAGTTTCAGGCCCGCAGCACGCTTAGCGAATAATGTTCAGCGTGACATCGATGTTGTTGCGGGTGGCGTTTGAGTAAGGACAAACGATGTGTGCCGCATCAACCAGCTTCTGCGCTTCTGCTTCATCCATCTCTGGCAGATGAATGTTCAGGGTCGCTTCAATACCAAAACCATCAGGGATAGGGCCGATACCCACTTCACCTTCGATCCAGGCGTCTTTTGGCATGGTGATTTTGTCACGGCCTGCCACAAACTTCATCGCGCCCAGGAAGCAGGCAGAATAGCCCGCAGCAAACAGCTGCTCCGGGTTAGTCACTTCGCCGCCTGCACCGCCCATCTCTTTTGGCACACCCAGTTTCACGTCCAGTACACCGTCAGAAGAGGTTGCACGACCATCACGACCACCGGTTGCTTTGGCTTTGGCGCGGTAAACCACTTGTTCTAAAGACATGACATTTCTCCATTACGCTATTTAATCGCCCACTACTTATACAGCCGTAATCAGGCGGTGAGGTTTAACGGGTGCCGCGCACCCGTCAGCAATATTTATCGTGACTTATTCAGGTTATCTCGCAACCCATCCAGCTGTAATTTCAGCGCCAGCAAAGCGTCATCATCACAGGCTGTGGCACACTTGACCGCTTCAGGAATGGCTTCAGCCCTGGCCCGTAACGCCTGCCCGGCTTCGGTCAGCGTCACCGCAACCTGGCGTTCATCCTGACGGGTTCGCTGCCGGTTAATCAGGCCTGCACTTTCCAGTCGCTTCAGAAGTGGCGTTAATGTTGCCGAGTCTAAAAAAAGCTGCTCGCCAATCTCTGACACCGTGACATCATCTTTCTGCCACAACACCAGCATGACCAGATATTGAGGATAGGTGATGTCGAGCTGGCTCAGCAACTGACGATAGACTTTATTCATCGCCAGGTTGGCAGAATAAAGCGCAAAGCAGAGGTGCTGATCGACCAACAGTGGCATCGTTTTCACTTTTTTGTCATCTTGATCACAGTTCATGGTTAATAATATAGATAGCGCGCTAGATAATTGCAAGCAAACTTTTTGTCAGGGGGAAAGGCATGCAGGATTCACTGGAAGAACAGGCGCGTCGCTTCGCCACCGAGGCACATGCCAGTGCCGGTCAGCGCCGCAAATATACCGATGAGCCTTATATTGTTCATCCGGCAGCGGTGGTGGAACTGGTGCGCAGCGTCAGCCATGACGACGCGTTGTTAGCGGCGGCCTGGCTGCACGATACCGTGGAAGATACCGCAACCACACAGAGCGATATCGAAACGCACTTTGGTACGCGCGTGGCAAGCCTGGTAGAGATGCTGACCAACAGCGCACCCGCTGGGGCAAAAAATCGCACGGCCCGTAAACTGGCGCACTTCCGCCATACAGCCAGCGCCAGTCCTGAGGCACAAACCATCAAACTGGCTGACATCATCGATAACACCCGCGCGATTGTGCGTTTTGATCCCGACTTTGCGCGGGTCTACCTGGTTGAAAAGCAGATACAGATTGAGTTGCTGAAGCAGGGAGATGCGCAGTTATGGCAGCAGGCTTCAATGATTATCGAAAGCGGACTCGCACAGTTGCGGGAGCCGCCCTATAGCGTGCCGGAGAGCTGGTTTGCCAGACAGGCGGCTAAATACAGCGAATTACGCTAATAAAAAACCCGCCAGCGGCGGATTCTTTTCGTGATATCAGTTTATTCAAGCAACTGCCGTCCCAGATAGGGATTGGCATGTAATAACTTCATCAATTTCTGCGCCGTCGCGGAAGGACGGGTACGCCGGGCTTCCCAGCTTTTCACGGAAGAAACGCTCACGCCCATTACTTTTGCAAACTCATCAACCTGCATGCCGGTCATTTCACGCAGACGCTGCGGCTCTGGCTGGGCGGGTTGCTGACGCTGAATAAGTAACTCGGCGGCGCGATCATCACGTGTCAAAACAATCTGCTCAAGGCTGCTGAGCAATTCAAACATCGGGTCTTTTAATTCCATAGAGAACTCCTTAAAAACTCGCTATGAAGCACGTGAAAGTAGAGAGGTACGAGCCTGAAGTCAGGACTCTGAAACCGGGCCTGTTTCAGGCTGGATCCCGCAAGGGTTTATTTTTGTTATGAGAGAAACCATTACGGGACACAGCCTGCGGTGCACTGCTTTAAAGATGTCAGGTCAATGCAACAAATGCCGGGAGACTAAGTATGGATAGAGACCTGACTATTTGCCGCGCAATTTATAATTATTTTTTTAACTATGGTTTGCCGGAAAAGTTCCAGCGCCTCTAACCCGCTGAGGCAGTTGAGTTTTGTGCCTTCGGTGTGGGCAAAAAAATCAAATGGTGTTTGCTATTTATGTGGATGCCATCAAGCTTTTTGCTGGCATATTCTCATTTCTGTGAGGCAATACACCTCTTCAGGTAGTGATTGCAAAATATACGCCAATGGTTTACTTCCTGAACACATATATTCACTGATCTTATTAAATTAAGAATAGTCCTGGTTGGGGCCTGAGGCCTGGCGCGCGGCGGCTCACAGTGCAGAGCGGGTAAATCTTTTATTCTTAACGGCGCTCTGTCGCCAGATTAATCAACAGTCGTCTTAACGAAACGGCTGGCGCCTCATGCCGGTGCAGTTACCCGGCAACTATCGACCTGATGCGCGGTAAAAGTGCAGCCCCGTGATAACGCACTGACGACGGGCAAAACCCATACCTGACCTCTGTAAGGAAAAGCGATGCGAGAAACAGATTTTAACGTCGGATACCCTTCTCATCGTGTACCGATGATGGGTCGTAATGCCGTCGCAACCTCTCAACCGCTGGCGGCGCAGGCGGGTTTACGGATGCTGCAACAGGGTGGAAACGCCGTGGATGCGGCTATCGCCACCGCCATCGCCTTAACCGTGCTGGAGCCAACCGGAAACGGCATCGGCAGCGATGCGTTTGCCATTGTCTGGGATGGCAGCGAGCTGCATGGGTTAAACGCCTCAGGCCGATCGCCAGCCGCGTGGCATCCCGAACGCTTTGCCGATTTTAGTGCGATGCCTGAAACCGGCTGGGAATCCGTCACTGTGCCAGGGGCCGTCTCGGCATGGGTCACACTGGCACAGCGCTTTGGCACCTTACCGCTGACCACCCTGGCACAACCGGCAATTGACTATGCGCGCCATGGCTTTCCGGTTTCACCGCTGATTGGTCAGCTGTGGCAGCGCGGCTATGACAAGCTGCGGGATCAACCTGGCTTTAGCGACTGCTTTGCGCCGCAGGGTCGTCCGCCTCGTGCTGGCGAGCTGTTCCGCAATCCGGCTCAGGCCCGCACCTTGCAGGAAATCACTGAGACTCAGGGCGAAAGCTTTTACCGCGGCGCACTGGCGCAAAAGATGACAGCCTTCGCCCGTGAGCATGGCGCAGCCCTGACGCTGGAGGATTTGAAAAACCATCGTGCCGACTGGGTTACCCTGCTGTCGCGTCCGTTTGCCGGAGGATCGGTGCAGGAGCTGCCGCCGAATGGTCAGGGCATTGCGACCTTAATTGCACTTGGCATTCTGGAAGAGTGGGAAATCAACCGCTATGCACCGGATTCGCCGCAGTGGCTGCATCTCTCCATCGAGGCGATGAAACTGGCGCTGGTTGATCTGGACCGTTATGTCACCGATGAAGATCACCTCGAATTTCCGGCGGAACACCTGCTCAGCAATGATTATATCCGCCAGCGGGCAGCGTTAATTGATCCTGACAAGGCGGGAGATTTCCGCTTTGGATCACCGCAGCAGAGCGGCACAGTGTATGTCGCCGCCGGTGATGCCAGCGGCATGATGGTCTCATTCATTCAGTCTAACTACATGGGATTTGGCTCCGGCGTGGTGGTACCCGATACCGGCATCAGCCTGCAGAACCGGGGCGCGGGCTTTTCACTCGATCCAGACCATCCCAACGTCGTGGCGGGCGGTAAGCGGCCGTTTCATACCATCATTCCGGCCTTTGCGCGGGATCAGCAGGGCCAGCCGCTGATGGCGTTTGGCGTGATGGGCGGCCCGATGCAGGCGCAGGGACACCTCCAGCTGGCGCTGCGCATTATGCTGCACCAGCAGAATCCGCAGGCCGCGATTGATGCGCCGCGCTGGCGCGTGGTGCAGGGACGCGAGGTGGTATTTGAATCAACCCTCGATCGCAATACCCTGAGCACACTGCGCCGTATGGGCCACAACGTGGTACTGGAAGATCCCCTGAGTAATTACAATTTTGGTGGCGCGCAGGCGATAGTGCGCGATCCGCAGGGCTTCTACATTGCGGCCAGTGAGAGTCGCAAAGATGGTCAGGCGGTGGTGTTTTAAGGTCGCGGCAGTGAGCGTCAGACTGCTCAGCCCCTCCTTCATCTCTGCGCGCTGAAGCCTGCGATGGCAGGGAATGCAGCACGCCCTGAGGCGCAGGCGGTCCCATTCTGTAACCGGCGTTTCAGAAAGCATCTGTTTCACAGGTGGTTTCACGTTGTGCCGTGGCTCGGGTTTGTTCTATTCTTTAGGCCATTCCTACCTGGACATCTGACAGTATCACCGACAGGAGTTGACCCTATGGCTTCAGGACTTACACGCCTTATGGCACGTGGCGGCATTATGCTCGCTGGCGCGCTGATCGTGCTGCAACTCACCGCATGCGGTGATAAAGAAGGCGAGCAGCGCAAAGCATTTATCGATTTTCTCCAGAACACTGTGATGCGCAGCGGCGAGCATCTGCCCAGCCTCAGCGAAAACCAGAAGCAGAGCTTTGGCAACTTCGCCAGCGATTACGCCATTATGTATGGCTTCTCGCAGCAGGCGAACAAAGCGGTTGAACAGGGTATGCGTCCGGTGGTGGATGAGCTTTCTGCCATTCGCGTTCCGCAGGATTATCTCAGCCGTCGTGATTCCCTGCGTCAGGCGACCAGCGCACTGGTGATCGTCACCCAGCAGATTGAAAGCGCCAAAATGCAGGCGGACAGCAGCAAAGCGACCCTGAAGCAGCCGGATGACCTGAAAAAAGTCTACGACACCGCCTATAACAAAGTGGTGACGGTGCCCGCTAATCAGCTGATTCCTCTGCTGCCAAAACTCCAGGCGCTGAGTCAGGGTGCAGTGCAGACCGGCGATTTCCTGCAAACGCAGGGAACCCGTGTCAGCTTCAATGATGGCGGCGTGCAGTTCCCGACTCAGGATCAGGCTTCGCAATATAACGCGCTGATGAGCACTTTATCCGCCAATTCGCAGGCGCTTCCTCAGGCACAGGCTGCCGTCCAGGGTGGTCTGCAGTAAACCCGCTTTACGGGCAGGCGCTAATCGTCTGCCCGTCCCACTCTCTTTTCTCCTCCCACCCAATCACCCGCTGAATGAAGTGTGATCTGGCGCATTTTCGACCAAAAATAGTTTGTGATCTAAGTCACATATATATAACAAATCAACGTCAAACAAGTGTGATTCACCTCACAGATAACCGGCTACCCCGTCTAAAAATCAGCCAACTGAGCCTGAGCTACGCCTTAAAGTGTGATCAAAATCACGCTAATCACCCCTGCCACCACCCTTAATCAGTGATGTAGATCACACTTATCCCGCACGCTACGCAGCGTCAAATTCGCGTGATAGAGTCCGCGTGCATACAGTAATACCACCGGCTTTGGGTCGGGGTGGCTAAACAAAAACAAGCGCGCTCTCCTATTGCAGCGCGTCTCAATAAGGGGTGGGTTTATGTCCTCATCAGTGAAGGTCAAAGTACAAAGCTTTGGTCGCTTTCTGAGTAATATGGTGATGCCAAACATCGGGGCGTTTATCGCCTGGGGTATCATCACCGCACTGTTTATTCCAACTGGCTGGATCCCTAACGAAACGCTGGCCAAACTGGTTGGCCCGATGATTACCTACCTGCTGCCACTGCTGATCGGTTTCACCGGTGGGCGCCTGGTGGGCGGCGATCGCGGCGGCGTGGTCGGTGCCATTACCACCATGGGTGTGATTGTCGGTGCGGATATGCCGATGTTCCTCGGTGCGATGATTGCTGGCCCGCTGGGCGGCTGGGCAATCAAGTCGTTTGACCGGGCGATTGACGGCAAAATCAAAAGCGGCTTCGAGATGCTGGTCAACAACTTCTCGGCCGGTATTATCGGGATGATACTGGCACTGCTGGCGTTCCTGGCGATCGGTCCGCTGGTAGAAGGTCTGTCACACATTCTCGCCGCGGGCGTGAATCTGATGGTGCAGAACAACCTGCTGCCACTGACCTCAATCTTCGTCGAACCCGCGAAAATCCTGTTCCTGAACAACGCCATTAACCACGGTATCTTCTCGCCGCTCGGTATCCAGCAGGCTAGTGAAGCCGGCAAATCCATTTTCTTCCTGATCGAAGCCAACCCGGGTCCGGGTATGGGCGTGCTGATGGCCTATATGTTCTTTGGTCGTGGCAGTGCTAAACAGTCTGCGGGCGGTGCGGCAATCATCCACTTCCTTGGCGGCATTCATGAGATCTACTTCCCGTATGTGCTGATGGCTCCTCGCCTGCTGCTGGCGGTTATCCTTGGCGGTATGACCGGCGTCTTCACGCTGACTGTGCTGAACGGTGGCCTGGTCTCTCCTGCCTCACCGGGTTCAATCCTGGCGGTACTGGCAATGACGCCAAAAGGGGCCTACTTCGCGAACATCGCCGCTATCGCTGCGGCCTTCGCCGTCTCCTTCGTAGTGTCCGCTATCCTGCTGAAAACCAGCAAAGTCAAAGAAGATGACGATATCGAAGCCGCGACCCAGCGCATGCATGAGATGAAAGCGCAGTCTAAAGGCCAGAGCGGCGCGGGTGCCCCAGTCGCCAGCGATGCCATGAGCGTTGAACTGCATCACGTGCGTAAAATCATCGTCGCCTGTGATGCCGGTATGGGTTCCAGCGCGATGGGTGCAGGCGTACTGCGTAAGAAAGTGCAGGACGCCGGGCTGAGCAATGTGTCGGTGACCAATACCGCGATCAACGCCCTGCCGGGTGATGTCGATCTGGTGATTACCCATCGTGATCTGACTGAACGCGCCATCCGCCAGGCTCCGCATGCGCAGCATATCTCGCTGAACAACTTCCTCGACAGCGCGCTCTACAGCACTCTGACCGAGCGTCTGGTGGCGGCTAACCGCAGCGACGTGCATCGTCAAACGGTGAATACCGCGCTCTCTGACAGCTACGATGAAGGCAACGCACACCTGTTTAAACTGGGTGCGGATAACGTCTTCCTCGGCCTGACCGCCAGTAACAAAGAGCAGGCGATCCGCTTTGCGGGCGAACAGCTGGTGAAAGGCGGTTACGTTGAGCCTGAATACGTTGAGGCGATGCTGGCGCGTGAAAAACTGACGCCGACCTATCTCGGTGAGTCGATTGCCGTGCCGCACGGTACCGTCGAAGCAAAAGATCGCGTGCTGAAAACCGGCGTGGTGTTCTGTCAGTATCCGGCAGGCGTCCTGTTCGGTGAAGAGCCGGAGGATGTGGCGCGCCTGGTGATTGGTATTGCTGCCCGTAACAACGAGCACATCCAGGTGATCACCAGCCTGACCAATGCGCTGGATGATGACAGCGTGATTGAGAAGCTGGCGAACACCACCAGCGTGCAGGAAGTGCTGGATCTGCTGTCAGGTAAGCCTGCAATCGCGTAATTTATAGCAATTATTTTCCCTGGGGCGGTCATGCCCGTCCCGATTTCCTGGGGCGGGTTTGCCCGCCCCATCGTCATTTGATATGGGTCAAAAATTATGAAAGCGTTACATTTCGGAGCAGGAAACATTGGTCGCGGCTTTATCGGCAAGTTACTGGCTGATGCAGGTATCGAACTGGTTTTTGCTGATGTGAATCAGACGGTGCTGGATGCACTGAACGCGCGTCATGAGTATCCCGTTCATGTAGTTGGCGAGCAGGCCAAAACAGAAACCGTTAAAGGCGTCAGCGCGGTAAACAGCACCAGCGATGAGATCATCACCCTGGTTTCTGAAGTCGATCTCGTTACCACCGCCGTGGGCCCGCAGATTCTGGAGCGTATTGCCGGCAGTGTGGCTAAAGGGCTGGCAAAACGCAGCGACAACGGCAATACCCGCCCGCTAAATATTATCGCCTGTGAGAATATGGTGCGCGGCACCAGCCAGCTGAAACAGCATGTGCTGAAGGCGCTGCCGGAGCAGTATCACGCCTGGCTGGAGCAGCATGTCGGCTTTGTGGATTCCGCTGTCGATCGCATCGTGCCACCGTCTGAAGCGGGCAGCACCGATCCGCTGGAAGTGACCGTTGAAACCTTCAGCGAATGGATCGTCGATAAAACTCAGTTTAAAGGCGACCTGCCTGCGATTCCGGGTATGGAACTGACCGATAACCTGATGGCATTTGTTGAGCGTAAACTCTTTACCCTGAACACCGGTCACGCGATTACCGCCTATCTTGGCCAGCTGGCCGGTCACCAGACCATTCGTGACGCCATCCTCGATGAAAAAATCCGGGCCGTGGTAAAAGGGGCGATGGAAGAGAGCGGTGCGGTGCTGATTAAGCGCTACGGTTTTGAGGCGGATAAACATGCGGCCTACATCCAGAAAATTCTTGGCCGTTTTGAGAACCCTTATCTGAAAGATGATGTTGAGCGTGTGGGTCGTCAGCCGCTGCGTAAACTCAGCGCGGGCGATCGCCTGATCAAGCCGACGCTGGGCACGCTGGAGTATGGGTTACCGCACGCCAGCCTGGTGCAGGGCATTGCCGCCGCGATGCACTATCGCAGCGACCAGGACCCACAGGCGCAGGAGCTGGCCACGCTGCTGGCAGAAAAAGGCCCACAGGCGACACTGGCTGAGGTTTCAGGTCTGGATGCTGACAGCGAAGTGGTGGCTTCGGTGGTGAGCGCCTGGCACGCTATGGCATAATGCGCGCGTGTTAGTGACGCAAGCCGGGCGCAGTTCGCCTGCGCCCAACGGCGGTATTGAACCCATGCAGGCAATAATGGAAGAGAAGCAGGCTTTTGAAAACCGGGTGCTTGAGCGCCTGAACGCCGGTCGTTCGGTGAGAAGCTTTCTGATCGCCGCCGTTGAGCTATTGGCTGAAGCCGTCAATCTGCTGGTGCTGCAGGTCTTCCGTAAAGATGACTACGCGGTGAAATATGCCGTAGAACCGCTGCTGCTGGGCGATGGTCCTTTGGGCGAACTCTCGGTTCGTCTGAAGCTGATTTACGGTCTTGGCGTTATCAGCCGGCACGAATATGAAGATGGTGAACTGCTGCTGGCGCTGCGCGAAGAGCTGAATCACGACAGCGGTGATTATCGTTTTACCGACGATGAGATCCTTGGCCCGTTTGGTGAACTGCACTGCGTCACCGCCTGGCCGCCCGCACCGGTGTTTCACACCGAAGATGCAGAGCTGCGGAGCATGCAGCAGCAGCGCTATCTGCAGATGGTGCGATCCACCATGGTCCTGTCGCTAACCGAGCTGATCGCCCGCATCAGTATGAAGCAGGCGTTTAAAAAGTCCGGCAGCTAATCCTGTCAGGCGCCATCACGGCGCCTTTTTCGTCTTAACCTGAGCGGGAATATGCGCCAGATTTGGTGTATCCTTGGCCTGTTTTCCTCAACGAGTTGTTGTCATGAAAGAGCAAGAAAAGAACGAAATCAAACTTCTCAGCGATAAGCTGGACGCATTGAACCGCAAAGAGCCGCAGTTACTGGAATCGGGTGATGTCGAGAAACTGGGCGCGTTGCTGAAAGAGAAAGAAGCGCTGGTCATTGAGATTGAGCGTCTGCGCGGTCAGCGGGTTGAAAAACTCAGTGCCGAGGCGCAGAAGCTGCAAAAAATGGGCTTCAGCCGCGAAATTACCAAGAAAGAGCAGGCAAATCTGGGCGCGCTGAAGAAAAGCGTACGCGGCCTGGTCGTGGTGCATCCAATGACCGCGCTGGGACGTGAGATGGGGCTGACAGCAATGACCGGCTTCGCCAAAACCGCATTCTGACGGGTCGATCAGGCAGCAGCCTGATCGACATCGGCTTTGCGTTCGCCGGCGGCGGCATAGACCTGCTCCGCCAGCGCATCCAGCAGTTCATAGCGGCGACGATATTCAGCCCGCTTCTTACTGGCAATCTCCTCCAGCGTTTTGCGCGGCAGGCTCAGCGGCAGAATAAACATCCCATCCCTGCGCGCCTCCCCACTCAGCGACAGCCAGAATTCACTGTAGCTGGCAAAGAACTTATCCCCTTTGCTGTGGCGATAGCGCAGGCTGCGGAAGACATGAGTCTCATCGCCTACCGCCAGAATATTCTCCACGCCGCACTGCTTCGCCACAATAAATACCGCTTCCATTAACAGGCGTTTCGGAAAGAGACCCTGCGCCGCTTTGGTCGCCTCGCGGATCACCTCATTATTGATATGTTTCCGCGGACCCTGTAATCCGCCAATTAATAATGTGCGCTGGTTATTTTCACTGAGAATTGAAAATGAAAGTGAAGCAATAATTTCGTCGTTATAACGTAATACCAGCGTCACTTCCCCTTCCCGATCGAAATAACCGGAACTGCAGGAAAGTAAAAAGGATTCGCCATTTTTACCGGTCAGCGTAGCCAGCGGATTATCCGTGGCGCTTTGCAGCAGCTGACGCAGCGCAGGGTTTTCCAGATTATTCATCAGGCTGTAATGATCAAGTATCGCCTGCGCGCGCGCAGCAATGCTCAACCCTGAGCGCAGATAGGGCCGGTGCAGCTTGGCTGGCAGCAATCCCTGAGTACTCATCAACAGAGGGAGTTGCGGTAAATGCGACAGCTCATCCAGATAACGCAGCGTAGTCAGCGGCGATATTAAGGTTCTTAACACAAATTTCAGCCGGAAACGTTTACTTATCCAGAGTTTATTCGGAACGTATTTTCCGCTAATTAACTGAAAAAAAAGCGATGCAGAAGAATCGGTCGTGGTTTCGTGAGTAGTTATAATTGACATAGTCATCGACACATAGTGAGCAGGAATGTCACTGAGCATAAGACAACGAGTATCAACGGCGTGTTAATGTGGCAGAAGGTTAAAAGCGCGGCGGTTAAAAAGCGAGATCCGTTTATTTTTGGTTTAATCTGGGACGACAGAATTTAAAGATAAAAAAAACCGGCGAAATAAATTCCACCGGTTTATCGTTATCACGTTAACACTGGGTTAACTTACTGGGCAGCTGCGAAGCGGGCTGCTGCTTCGTCCCAGTTGACCACGTTCCAGAATGCTTTGATGTAGTCAGGACGTTTGTTCTGATACTTCAGGTAGTAGGCGTGTTCCCACACGTCCAGACCGATGATTGGGAAGCCAGAAACGCCAGCAACCGCTTCACCCATCAGCGGGTTGTCCTGGTTTGCGGTAGATACCACAGCCAGTTTGTCGCCTTTTTTAACCAGCCACGCCCAGCCTGAGCCGAAACGGGTCGCAGCCGCTTTCTCGAACTCTTCCTGGAATTTTTCCACGCTACCGAAATCTTTCTCGATAGCCGCTTTCAGGTCGCCCTGCAGCGTGGTGCCGGTTTTCAGGCCTTTCCAGAACAGGCTGTGGTTAGCGTGGCCGCCTGCGTTATTACGCAGTGGGCCTTTTTTGTCTGCTGGCAGCTGATCCAGTTTGGTGATCAGCTCTTCTACCGGCAGATTGGCAAATTCAGTGCCTTCCAGCGCCGCGTTAGCGTTGTTCACGTAGGTCTGGTGATGTTTGGTGTGATGGATTTCCATCGTCTGCTTGTCGAAATGCGGTTCCAGTGCGTCGTATGCGTAAGGCAGGGATGGCAGTGAATAACTCATGTTCTTCCTCTCCATTTAGTTTGAGCAGCACGACGAATTCGGGACGTGCCGCGTAAGCAGTCGAATCATTATAGTTAAATTCATGTAGCGTAAAAGGGTAATCAATGCCCTATTAACCATAAGGATTTGAGAAATCTGGCAAAAGCAACCCGTTGTTTTTACAGCATGCTGCTGCTGACTCCGCCTTTTCAGCTTTATCAGACAGGGAGAGCGAAGCACTCTGCCAGCACCACCAGCAGGCACTCATCCCGCCCGAACGCCGCATCTGCCCTGCCCTGCGCGTTACCTGCCCAGTTCGCGCAGCCCGCTGTCGAGCGCGCCGACCAGCCAGTCGATATCCCCTTCCTGGAACGCCAGTGGCGGACGCAGTTTCAGCACATTCCCATACGGGCCGGCGACCGAGGTCAGCACGCGATGTTCACGCAGCTTCTCGATTAAATCCAGCGCCAGCGTTTTGTCCGGCGTTTTGTTGTGACGATCGGTGACCAGCTCAAAACCGATAAACAGTCCCGCACCGCGCACATCCCCCACGCACTCATAGCGATCCATCAGGGTTCGCAGCTCCGCCAGCAGCTTCGCACCGACCACGCGGCTGTGTTCCTGTAACCCCTCTTCGGTGATCACTTTCAGTACCGCCTGCGCCGCCGCCATCGCGACCGGATTACCACCAAAGGTATTGAAGTAGGGAATTGAGTCGCTGAAGGCGGCCAGCACTTCACTTTTTGCCAGCAGGCCGGAAACCGGAATGCCGTTGCCCATTGGCTTGCCGGTGGTAATGATGTCAGGCACCACATCGTGGCGGCCAAAGCCCCAGAATGCGTCGCCGGTACGGCCAAAACCAGGCTGCACTTCATCGGCAATAAAGATGCCGCCGTTGGCATGCACCACCTCGACCGCTTTTTTCAGGAAGCCGCGCGGATCGGGCAACACGCCGTCCGAGGAGAAGATTGAGTCCGCCAGGAAGCCGGCAAATTTAATGCCGTGCGCCGCCATATCATCAATCTGCTGCTGAATCTGGTCAGCGAACCAGTCGCCCAGGTCAGGCGCGTCCACACGATACGCATCCGGTGGCATCACCAGCCGCGTGGTGGGCGCCAGCGGCTGTCCACTGCCCAGCGCCGGAGAAGCGCCGGATGTCAGTTCACTGGTGCCGTGATAGGCCTCTTTACTGACAATAATCCCGCTGCCGCCGCTAAAGGCGCGCGCCACGCGAATCGCCAGGTCGTTAGCTTCCGATCCGGTGCACATATACATCGCGCGATCGATCGCCTCAGGCGTGGTCGCCAGCAGCGCTTCGCTGTAGTCCAGAATATTTTCATGCAGGTAACGGGTGTGGGTATTCAGCATTTTCATCTGCTGCGTCACCGCCTCAGTCACGGCCGGATGACAGTGCCCGATGCTCGCCACGTTGTTGTAGACGTCGAGATATTTATCGCCCGCCGCATCCCACAGATATTGCCCTTCACCCCGCACCAGATGCACCGGTTTGCGATAGAACAGGCGATAAGATTCGCCAAGCACTTTGCTGCGTTTATCGGTCAGTTTGCGCGTATCGCTGTCGAGCGCATCGGCATGTTCGGCACGGAAACTGTTGGTATCCATAATGGTGGAACGCGTGGCCATAATGACTCCCGTTACAAGGATGAAGAAGGAAGAGCTGACGCCTTTATCATGCCTGCCTGAATCTAAAATGCAACCAAATACACAAATGCAATAAAATACACATGACGCAGGCAGATCGCCACGCTAAGCTTGCTCCCTGATTCAGACGGAATCTTTCGCTTCACTGGCGTATCATCCGTGATCTTCGCGCTTTAAAAGGAAACCTCTATGCTGCAGGAAACGCGCCTTCATCGCATCCGTGCCTTACTGACCCGGCTTAACCAGGTGAGTACCGAGCGCATTATCAGGGAGCTGGGGGTCTCACGCGAAACCGCGCGCCGCGATATCATTGAGCTGGAAGCGCTGGGTCTGGCGCGCCGCGTTCACGGCGGGCTGGTGGCGATTGAAACGCGGGCTGAACCGCCGCTGACGGAACGCCGCAGTACCCAGACCCGGGAGAAGCGCGCCATCGCCCGCGCCGCTGCGCAGTTGCTGCAGCCCGGACAGACGCTGTTTCTGGATGCGGGCAGCACCACCACGCTGCTGGCAGAGGAGTTGCACGCCCTTTCCGGCCTGACGATTGTGACCAACAGCCTGCAGGCCGCGCTGGCGCTGAGCGCCGGAGAAGAAGATCAGCCGCTGAATAATCAGATTATTTTGCTGGGCGGGACGATGTCGGCGGGCGCACAACAGACGCGCGGCGAAATTACCGTGGGTGAGATTATCCGCTATCGCGCCGATGTGGCGCTGCTGTCGCCGGTTGGCATTGAGGCGGGTTGTGGTGCCAGCAGTTTTCATCCGCACGAAGCGGCCATCGCCAGGGCGATGGTGCAGCAATCCACTTCCTGCTATCTGCTGGCCGATCACACCAAACTGGGGGTAGTCAGCCGCACGGTTTACGCGCCGTCACCGGCGATCAACCTGCTGATTACGGATAGTGGCGGCGACAACAGTGCCGCCCTTGAGGCGTTGCAGCAGACGCTGCCAGAGGTGATGGTGGTTTAACGCAGCCGCTGAGGATGGCTGTAAACCGTAGCGCGTCCAGGTTTACTGAACCCGACCAGCGTCAGATTGCAGCGCTCAGCCACCTCAACCGCCAGGCGGGTCGCTGCCGAGACTGCGAACAGGATCTCAACCCCGCACATGGCGGACTTCTGCACCATTTCATAGCTGGCGCGGCTGGAGACCAGCACCGCGCCTGGCCCCCACTCAGCCTGGCTGCGATAGCCCAGCAGCTTATCCAGTGCCACATGGCGACCCACATCTTCACAGCCACCGGCCAGCTGACCATCAGGCTGGATCCACGCGGCAGCATGGGTGCAGCCGGTTTTCTGTCCGACCGGCTGATACGCTTTCAGCTGGCCCAGCGCCCGATCCAGCTGATCCAGCGCAAAGGTCTGGGTAAACGGCAGCGGAGAGAGCGGCTTGCCAATCTGGTCCAGCTGTTCAACGCCACACACGCCGCAGCCGGTACGGCCTGCCAGCGCACGACGCTGCTCTTTCAGCGCCATAAAACGACGGCTGGAAAGCTCAATCTGAACCTCAATGCCGTGACAGCCCGGCACGATGTCCATGCCGAAAATGTCGCCTGGCGCGTCGATAATGCCCTCTGACAGCGAAAAACCCAGCGCAAACGCCTCCAGATCTTTGGGCGTGGTCATCATCACCACGTGAGAGATGCCGTTGTAAACCAGCGCCACCGGCACCTCGTCCGCCAGCCAGTCAGACTCTGCTGCGGTCAAATCGGCACGCTGCCATACCTGCGTTCTGCTGACGCCGGCCTGAATTGTTAAATCTTCGCCTGAGTCAGGCTGGATAGCTTTCAAAAAGTACGACCTGTTGTTAATAAATAATGAAATGCGACAGTCAGTACGGCTGCACAGCGGTGATCAGACGCAGACTAATTTTGCCTTCTGGCCCGGTGCGGCGCAAATAAACAGCGGGGCAATTCATGCGGTTTTCTCATCGGGAAAGGCGCAGCCACGCCTGCTGGCGGGCAGAATGAGAATGGGTATCTTTCAGGCTTTAACATCGGTAAGCATAAAACAACAGTAATTATCTGCCGCTACGGGAAATCTGCTTGCGCCGGGGATTGGTTGCCGAGGATTTTTAACAAAATTTAGAAAAAGAATTACTAATGACTAACCTGTTGACCCTGGTCAACTTACAGGCAGATAGGGCTGCTATTTTGCAAGGCTTCGCAATGGAGCCAATAAAGAAGAACGATAAAATGCAAATTAACAGACGGAGTTTTTTCAAAATCTGTGCTGGCGGGTTGGCGGGCACCAGCGCGGCGTTACTCGGTTTTGCCCCCACCACAGCCTTAGCCAGCGTCAGAGAGTTCAAACTCATTCGCGCCAGAGAGACGCGTAATAACTGCACCTACTGCTCAGTCGGCTGCGGCATGCTGATTTACAGCCTGGGTGATGGCGCTAAAAATGCCCGCGCCTCGATTTACCATATTGAAGGCGATCCTGACCATCCGGTCAGTCGTGGATCGCTCTGCCCCAAAGGCGCGGGCGTGCTCGACTTTATTCACAGTGAACAGCGCCTGAAATACCCGGAATACCGCGCGCCAGGCTCGGATAAATGGCAGCGCATCAGCTGGGATGAGGCATTTGACCGCATAGCCCGCCTGATGAAGCAGGATCGCGAT
Source organism: Calliopum simillimum (assembly GCA_951812925.1). NCBI lineage: Eukaryota > Metazoa > Arthropoda > Insecta > Diptera > Lauxaniidae > Calliopum > Calliopum simillimum. The sequence goes on along the minus strand of CATOTO010000255.1, from coordinate 22,439 downwards.
GCCAATTTCCAGGCCACCAATGCCGCTGGCGTCACGGTAAACCGCTGGCCGACTACCGCCATGCTCTGCTCTTCCGCCGCCAGTAATGAAACCGGCCTGCTCGATCAGAAATTTGCCCGCTCGCTGGGTATTCTGGCGCTGGAAAATCAGGCGCGCCTGTGTCACGGCCCGACCGTGGCCGCGCTGGCCCCCAGCTTTGGTCGTGGTGCAATGACCAATAACTGGAACGACATCAAAAACGCCAATGTGGTGATGATCATGGGCGGCAACCCCGCCGAGGCGCATCCGGTTGGCTTTAAATGGGTGATTGAAGCCAAAACTCATAACAATGCGCAGGTCATCGTGGTCGATCCACGCTTTAACCGCTCTGCGGCGGTCGCCGATCTCTACGCGCCACTGCGTGCCGGCAGCGATGTGGTTTTCCTGATGGGGGTGATCAACTATCTGCTGCAACACAATCAGATTCAGCAGGAGTATGTTCGCGCCTTCACCAATGCCGCACTGATTGTCAGCGAAGGCTTCAGCTTCAGCGACGGGTTGTTCAGCGGTTACAATGCTGAAACCCGTCAGTACGATCGTCAGAGCTGGCACTATGAGCTGGATGAAAACGGCCATGCGAAACGCGATGAGAGCTTCACTCACCCACGCTGCGTGCTGAATCTGCTGAAAACCCATGCCAGCCGTTACACCCCGGAAATGGTGACGCGCCTGTGCGGGACCTCGCAGGAATCCTTTATTGCGGTGTGCAGGCAGCTGGCCTCCACCTGTGTGCCGAATCGCACCGCGACTATTCTCTATGCGCTGGGCTGGACTCACCACACCAACGGTTCGCAGATTATCCGCACGGCGGCGATGATTCAGCTGCTGCTGGGTAATATCGGGATGCCAGGCGGCGGTATTAACGCGCTGCGCGGTCACTCCAACGTGCAGGGCTACACCGATCTCGGCCTGCTGGCGCAGAGTCTGCCGGGCTATCTGCCACTGCCCTCAGAGAAGATGACCACGCTTGCAACCTACCTGCAGCAGGCCACGCCGGTTGCGACACTGCCGGATCAGGTCAACTACTGGCAGAACACCGACAAATTTTTTGTCAGCCTGATGAAAAGTTTCTACGGCGATAAAGCCACCGCGGAAAACCAGTGGGGCTACGACTGGCTGCCGAAGTGGGATAAGAGCTACGACTGCATGGCGCAGGCGGAGATGATGGAACAGGGCGTGCTGAACGGCTGTCTGATTCAGGGTTTCAACCTGCTGGCCGCCTTCCCGGACAAAAATAAAGCGGTCCGGGCACTGTCCCGCCTCAAATATATGGTGGTGATCGATCCGCTTCGCACCGAAACCGCCAGCTTCTGGCAGCATCACGACGAGTTCAACGATGTCGATCCCTCGAAAATCCAGACCGAAGCGTTCCGTCTGCCCTCTTCCTGCTTCGCTGAAGAGTCGGGATCGGTGGCCAACTCGTCGCGCTGGCTGCAGTGGCACTGGGCGGCCGCGGAGCCGCCCGCTGAAGCGCTGCACGACGGTAAAATCCTCGGCAACCTGTTCATGCGTCTGCGCGCGCTCTATCGCCTGGAAGGCGGTGCAGCCCCAGAGCCGCTGATGGCAATGCGCTGGGACTACCGCGATCCGCCTAATCCTGAGCCGGAAGAGGTGGCGCAGGAGAACAACGGTCAGGCGCTGGCCGACATTTACGACGCCAGCGGCAAGCTGTTGCTGAAAAAAGGCCAGCAGCTCAACGGCTTCTCAGAGCTGCGTAACGACGGCACCACCGCCAGCGCCTGCTGGATCTACAGCGGCAGCTGGACGCCGGAAGGCAACCAGATGGCACGACGCGACAACGCCGACCCATCGGGGCTGGGCGCGGTCTCCGGCTGGGCCTGGGCGTGGCCGGCTAACCACCGCATTCTCTACAACCGCGCCTCCGCGGATGCGCAGGGTAAAGCCTGGGATCCGAATCGCCGCCTGATTGAGTGGGATGGCACTCGCTGGCACGGCATTGACGTGCCGGATTATCCGGTAACGCTGTCGCCGCAGCAGCAGGCCGGTCCGTTTATCATGCAGCCCGATGGTCTTGGCCACCTGTTTGCGCTCGATAAGATGGCCGACGGCCCCTTCCCGGAACATTACGAACCGATGGAAAGCCCGCTCGCCGACAATCCTATGAATCCGCAGCAGCGTCATAGTCCGGTCGTTCGACTGTTCAGCAGCGACGCTGCGCAACTGGGCGAGGCCGCTGACTATCCCTGCGTCGCCACCACCTATTCCATCACCGAACTGTTCCGCCACTGGACCAAACATGCCCTGCTGAACGCGATTGCGCAGCCGGAGCAGTTTGTTGAAATCGGCACCGAACTGGCAGAGGAGAAAGGCATCAAGGCCGGAGACAGCGTCAAAGTCTCGTCGCGCCGTGGCTATATCAAAGCCAAAGCGGTGGTAACACGTCGTCTGCAGCGTCTGATGATTGACGGCAAGCCGGTTGATACCGTGGGTATTCCCTGTCACTGGGGCTTTGAAGGCACCACGCGCAAAGGCTTCCTCGCCAATACGCTGACGCCGTCGGTTGGCGATGCCAACTCGCAGACCCCGGAGTACAAGGGATTTTTAGTGAAAGTGGAAAAAGCGTAACGGTAGATGACAATGGCTTATCAATCACAAGATATTATCCGTCGCTCAGCGACCAACGGCTTCACCCCACCGCCACAGGCGCGCGATCACCAGCGTGAAGTTGCGAAGCTAATTGACGTCACCACCTGTATTGGCTGCAAAGGCTGTCAGGTCGCCTGCTCCGAATGGAACGACATCCGCGATGAAGTCGGTCATAACATCGGGGTCTATGACAACCCTACCGATTTGACCGCCAAATCCTGGACGGTGATGCGCTTCTCGGAAGTTGAAGAGAATGGCAAGCTGGCCTGGCTGATTCGCAAAGATGGCTGCATGCACTGCGCCGATCCCGGCTGCCTGAAAGCCTGTCCGTCGGCAGGTGCCATTATTCAGTACGCCAACGGCATCGTCGATTTCCAGTCTGAGCAGTGTATCGGCTGCGGCTACTGCATTGCGGGTTGCCCGTTCAACGTGCCGCGGCTCAACAAAGAGGATAACCGCGCCTACAAATGCACCCTGTGCGTGGATCGCGTCAGCGTCGGCCAGGAGCCTGCCTGTGTGAAGACCTGTCCGACCGGCGCCATTCATTTCGGCAGCAAAAGCGACATGCTGACGCTGGCGGAGGAACGCGTGGCGGAGCTGAAGTCGCGCGGGTTTGCGCAGGCTGGCCTCTACAACCCGGAAGGCGTGGGCGGCACCCATGTAATGTATGTGCTGCATCATGCCGACAAGCCTCAGCTCTACCACGGTCTGCCTGCTAACCCGGGCATCAGCCCGACGGTGACCTTCTGGAAGGGGATCTGGAAACCGCTGGCGGCGGTGGGTTTTGCCGCTACGTTCGCCGCCTCTATTTTTCACTATGTTGGCGTTGGCCCGAATCGCGTCACTGATGAGCACGACGACAACGACGATCACCCTGAGGAGCGCAAATAATGAAAAAGCCCGATCATCTGGTGCGTTACCGCGCACCCGAACGCATCAATCACTGGATTGTCGCGATTTGCTTTGTCATGGCCGCGTTAAGCGGATTAGGGTTTTTCTTTCCGTCGTTCAACTGGCTGATGCAGATATTTGGCACACCACAGCTGGCGCGTATTCTGCATCCTTTTGTCGGCGTGGTGATGTTCGTTGCTTTTATGCTGATGTTTTTGCGTTACTGGAAACACAACCTGATTAATCGCGATGACCTTTACTGGGCCAGAAACATTCACCGGATTGCGCTGAATGAAGAGGTGGGTGATACCGGTAAATATAACTTTGGTCAGAAGTGTGTGTTCTGGGCTGCTATTATCAGCTTAGTGTTGCTGCTTGCCAGTGGCATCGTGATCTGGCGACCTTACTTTGCCGATGCCTTCGCCATTCCGCTGATTCGTCTGGCGTTGGTGGTACATTCGGTGTCAGCGGTGGCGCTGATCATCGTCATTATGGTGCACATTTATGCTGCGTTGTGGGTCAAAGGCACACTGACCGCGATGGTGGAAGGCTGGGTCAGCGCCGAATGGGCCAGGCAGCACCATCCTCGCTGGTATCGCGAGCAGCGTAATCCGCCAATAAAACAGGAAAAACGCCCCTGATGAGTATTCGCATAATCCCGCAAGATCAGCTGGAGAAAGGCGAAAAGACAACGGCGGAGATGATTCCGCCGTTACTTTTTCCACGGCTGAAAAATTTATACAGCCGTCGTGCTGCGCGACTGCGTGACCTGGCGGCGAAAAACCCACTCGGCGACTACCTGCGCTTTGCGGCGGTGATCGCTGAAGCGCAGGAGATTGTGCTGTATGACCATCCGCTGCACATCGACCTGCATGCCCGCCTGACGCAGAGCGCCAGCGAGGGCAAGCCGCCGCTGAATATTCATACCCTGCCGCGCGATCCCCACTGGCAGCGACTGCTGCATTCACTGATTGCCGAGCTGAAACCAGAGATGAGCGGTCAGGCACTGGCGGTGCTGGAGAATCTGGAGAAGGCGTCCGCCACCGAGCTGGAAACGCTGGCCAGCGCGCTCTTTACCGGCGAGTATGCGCTGGTCAGCAGCGACAAAGCACCCTTTATCTGGGCGGCGCTTTCGCTCTACTGGGCGCAGATGGCGGCCCTGATCCCAGGCAAAGCACGCGCTGAGATGGGCGATCAGCGCCAGTTCTGTCCGGTCTGCGCCAGTATGCCAGTCGCCAGCGTGGTGCATATGGGCAGTCATGAAGGCGCGCGCTATCTGCACTGTAATCTATGCGAAAGTGAATGGCATGTGGTGCGCAGCAAATGTACCCAGTGCGAACAGTCCCGTGATCTGCACTACTGGTCGATCGACAGCGAACGGGCGGCGGTGAAAGCAGAGAGCTGTGGCGACTGCGGCACTTACCTGAAGATGCTCTATCAGGAGAAAGATCCGGCCATTGAACCGGTGGCAGATGACCTGGCATCGCTGATACTGGATGCCAAAATGGAGCAGGAAGGCTTCGCACGCAGCAGTCTCAATCCCTTTATGTTTCCTGGCGAATAGTCACTGACTCTGGAGAACCCGATGAAACTGATTGGCAGCTATACCAGCCCGTTTGTGCGTAAGATTTCGATTATCATGCTGGAAAAAGGCATTACTTTTGAATTCGTTAACGCATCGCCTTACAGCGATGACAGCCACGTGCCGCACTACAATCCGCTGGGCAAAGTTCCGGCGCTGGTCGCTGACGATAAGCAAATCTGGTTCGATTCCAGCATCATTGCGGAGTTTCTGGAACTGCGTGGCGTGGAGCCTGCTCTGCTGCCTGCCGATCCGCTTGAATCGCTTAACATCCGTCAGCTGGAGAAGCTGGCGGATGGCGTCAGCGATGCCGCGCTGGTGATCGTGCGCGAGCAGATGCGTCCGGGAAATTTGCAGTCGGAAGAGGTGCTGCTGCGCAATCGTGAAAAGATTCAGCGCAGCCTCGACATGCTGGAAGCGAAGGCGGCAGAGGGGAAATGGCTTAACAACGGCCAGCTCAATCTGGCGGATATCGCCACTGGTTGCATGATCGGCTACCTCAATTTCCGTCGCGTAGTGCCGAACTGGTGTGTCGAACGACCCGCGCTGGTGAAACTGGCGGAAACACTGTTTCAGCGTGAGAGCTTTGCGCGGACGACGCCGCCTGCGGCGTGATGGGTGCTGTGGCTGGCAGGTGAAAAATTAAAAGGTGCGGTTTGGGTGCTAATTTTCTAATCCAGCTCTGAAGCGTGCCGTTCTGTCTGACGACGTTCTTATGCCTGACAATCTGATGCTGGATGAACAGGCTAACTATCTTTGATAGCGGCCTGATATTTTCCGGGATGTATGAAGTACCCGCAGGATGCGAACGCCATCTGTTTCGGCAACATAGATGATGATGAACGGAAAGCGTGGCACCACCAGTTTATATTGTTTTTCTGTACCGACTTTTGTTCCGGCCCGCGGGTTTTCGCTAAGCAGACTGGCCATATGGGTAAACTTATCGTCTGTTGCACTGGCTACCAGCAGGCCAGCCTCACGATACAGATAACGAAATATCGTCTCCCTGTCTGCCTGCGCCTGTTTTTCCCATTGAACGGCTGATATCACAACGTTCCCCGCGCGGCCTGCGCTTTCAGTTCTTCCATGCGGGCATTCATTTCATCGTTACTGATGAACTCGCTATCACCGGCTTCATAACGACTGAATGCCGCCGTGATTTGCTCTTCCAGCCATGCATCATGTTGGCCATCCTGATATTGCCGCTCTTCAGCAGCCAGCTCTTCCGCTCGCTGACGCATAACCTCTGTCAGCGTCATCTTCTGGCGCTCTGCTGCCCGCATCGCCAGCCGTTTAACGTCCTCATCAATCCTGAAGTGGATAGTACTCATAACCTGACTCTCGCGTGGTGTCATTTGTGGTGTCATCATGCCTGTCATCCTTTTCCCTGTCATCATCATTTCACTCTTATGCGATGCCGGAAATCGCCACACTCATAGGAACAAATAGCCGGTTGCAGATGCTGAAGAGGGTATTGGGAAGAGGATGTAAACGAAATAGTAAACGGAAAAAACAATCCGTTTTTCAGAGACGACTCGCAGTTTATTACTTAGCTTTCAGCGAGTTTACAAAGCGGGCGGTGTATATTTGAACAGGAGAAAACAGAACAGGAAGAGCGTAACGAGAGATTTTTAGCGCGGCTGAAGTGGGGTGCAACCCGCAACAACCGCTGACCACAACTAACTGGATTGGAGTTAATTATGGCTGAGGCACATCATAAGTCAGAGACCCACACGCCCACAACCGCCGCAAGCGGATCGCAGGCACATTATTACAAAGTGGGATACCGGCCTAATAAAGGCCAGCCGAACCCGCTGCCACAGCTCACCATTAAAGGGCGCTGGCTGGAAGCGCTGGGTTTTACGACCGGGCAGAAGATCGAGGTGATCCCCGGGCCGGGACAGCTGGTTATCCGGCTGGCGACTGAAGGGTAACTGACCGATAAAAGTAAAATCCCAGCCGGTTGGCTGGGATTTTACTTTTATTTCAACGTTCTTAATAACTTACCTATTAGTTCAGAAGCATCTTGTTTATAGTCTGATAGCCAGCGAGTTTGCCAGTCTGCGGGACGGCCTTCAATTTCCCACTCAGATAAGGCAAGTGCGTTAATAATTTCTAGCTCAAACCATATTTGCTGATAATTATCCTTATCATGTTCCCCTTCAAACAGATCGTTTAGCTGAGGTAAATCTTCCGCATAATTAACGAACCTCGCAAAGCTGACGACATCATTTAGTGAACTAAGCGCATATTCACAGATGTCATTCTTCTTATTTATCGCCATATTTAACCGTGACCACCCTACCAGATTCGTTCGTAACTACGGATACCTTACTTTCAGGATCATAATGTACTATTGTTCCACCTCGACTAGGTGTTGATTTACCATTTTTAATCGTATTTTCAACTACAGAAGGGGTTATTCCTCGATCCTGCATTCTGTCTAAAGCATGCCCGGAATATTCTCGATTACTGATCGTACTCGGCTGATTTCTTACAGGTTGATAAGATGGATTACTTGGCTGATTCATCCGATTGCGCTTACTTCCCATTGGGAGAGTTGCAGACACTTCGTCACTGGCCTTATTAATCAGCTTCGACGCTTCAGCCACGTCGCCTTTTTTCAGCGCCGTTTCTGCTGCCCTGATGACCTTGCCTGCCGCATCTCCCGCGCCAGGAATGATACCGATTGCAGCCACGAGGTAATCAAGCGCCGACTGCGCTTCCGCAAAGCTTTTGATATCACCCACAACAGGTACGAAGTCAGCACCCAGCGAAGCCATATCTTTCAGCGCTTCACGCCGCTCTTCATACATCTTCACCGAGCAGGCTTCGGCGCTCATGCCGCCGCAGTTTGCCTTCTTATAGCGTTCGTTTTCCGCCTCAACGTACTCACCGGCCTTCTGTTCCGGCGTTTTACCTTCAGACTGCGCCTGCGCAATATCACTCAGTGCGTTATTTTCCAGCGACGTTTTCCCCGCCTGAGCCCCCGCCACCGCATCCGCCGTGCTGTCACCCACGACACCGCCCGCCAGACCCGCCGCCAGCGTCCCCAGTGCACTTATCGGCTGCCGCTGCTCCTCAGACAGGTCTTCACGTTTAACGCCCGGATACAGCTGCTGTGCGATGTACTCGCCCATCACCGCGCCCGAGGCGCCCGCCAGCGCAGCATTGCCCGCCGCGTACGAGGTTACCGCACCCAGCACCGCGTGCGCCATCAGGTTCGCCTGGATATTAACCTTACCGTTCGCGTCCGTCGTCAGTTCATGTATCTTTTCCGCCAGGTACGGTGCCGACGCGCCGCTTATCGCCTGCGCCACGTTCCCGCCAGACAGCCCCTGCACCGCCGCCGTCACCGCGCTGATGGCCTGCTGCAGCGACGAACCCGTGCCGAACGGCTTCATCGCCGTATCATAAGCCTGCTTCGCTATTTCATCTGCCGTCGGGTTCAGCTTCCCTTTTTTGGCCAGCTCTTCCCTCGCCGCCTGAAGCGCCGCCGGGTCCTGCTGCGCCTTCAGGCCCGCTATCTGGCCCTGCGTCCGTGCAATATCTCCCGCCTGAGCCCCGATTTCCCCGATAAGCTGCGCCGCCTTCAGCCGGTTCTGCTCCTTCTCCTTGTCGAAGATGACGTCCAGCCCCGGATTGGCGTTCGCCACGTCGCGGCTCAGCCCTGCCACGTCCTGCGCCTGTTTTTCCTTATCGCGGATAACGATGGTGCCCTCACTCACCGCCGCCTTCGTGGTGCTGTCCGCGCTGCCGCTGCCGTTCAGCCCCGCCAGCATGCCGTTCGCCATGTTCCCGGCGAACTGACCGCCCACGCTGCCGCCCGTGCTTATCCCCGCGCTCTGATGCTCCACCTCATATTCCGCATGGTTCTCTATATCGCCGAAGCCCAGCGTGCCGGTGTCGAGCCGGTTCTTATCGGCGGAGGCCGTTGAGCTGATGACCGCGCCGTTCAGCTGCGTGTGCTCACCTACCGTGACGTCAAAGCCGCCCTTTCCGGCAAATATCCCGGTCTGTTCCGCCACGCTCTGCCAGGTGCTGTGCATCTTATCCCGGCTCACGTTCACGTTCGCCGACCCGGTCATTGAGCCGAAGGTGAAGCTGCCGCCCGCGCTGCTGCTGGTGCTGTCGGTGACAGTGATGAGGTTTATTGAGTAGCGGCCATGATCGGGTAACTCACTGGTTATAAAGTAAAAACCCAGCCGTGAAAACTGGGCTTTCTATTAACAAGATGTTATTGTTGGACTAACAGAAGACAGTACTTCAATAACATCATCGCCTGTAACTATTAAGTAATGATTTATAGGACCCCCATCATGGATGTTGGCGCTTTGCTTATTAAACCATGATAAATAATGAGATCCTTCTACTGTATAAATTCCTGTAATCATCTGACCATTCAGATCATCTTGCATTTTTAGCAAGTCACCTTCATCTGTTACACGAAAGGAGTGTATCCATTCAAAAGTAACCATAACATTACTTTTAAAATCCTCATCAAATAAGTAAAAAGTCAGATCAAGCGCCCCAGAAAAATACTTAATATCCTTTAGCTGAATATTTTTAAAGGAATGAACACCGATATCAATACTTAAAATTTTCTCAGTCATATGGCATCACTCATCATATCTAAACTTAACCCTATTTTTAACAAACTGCATTAACTTTTTGTTTTATTCAAATTTCTTTTTCTATACGGTAAATAATAAGATAGCCATAAAATGATACCCAATAAAAATCCCACTCCTGCCATATTTAATGCAACATTTAAATTTTTCTCCGCAAAAACTCCCTCCCCTACTGGAGACGGCTGCCATAGAAAAAATAGACTCAATAAAAACATAAACACAGGAATAGTGGTGCATGAGTATATGAATAAAATTATTAACTTCCATTTAGTTATACGGATCATTTTTTCTCTCCCGAATTATTGCCATTCGGTGAATTAAGTAAACCTGATGTGAGAGAGTCTGCGACATTACCCGCCACAGATGGCACTGAGCTTTGAGGGACCGGTTTTGATATTGTCCAAACCCCGCTCGACACCCATTCATATTGCTTTGACACAGGATTGAAGACCTTATCAAAAGGTACTTTTAAAATATTTCCTGCTTTATATCCTGCCCCAGAACTAGTAGTACTCATAAGTGCAGCCATAATCGGATCATCTCCACTTATTTCTGCCTGATAATACCCACCTGCTGCATTCCATGTAACCGTTGGGTTATAACCTTTACCCGCAGTAATCCCACCAACAATTACAGATCCAATTACATCAGACAGTTTTACCTCACCTGTCGTGCCATATTGAATACCTACATTTGCAGCCCCAGCAACTCCAACAGCAATTAATTGCTCCTTGCTGTTATTCACAATATTCGTAATAATTGCTTTCCCACCCATTATCACTACCGGCCAGGAAGTTGGGTTCATTACCACATCCATAAACCGATCACTTTTCGTGATATTATCCTTAAGGAATTTAAGATCAGACCCGTTAAGATATTTAACTATCGCAGCTGCATCCGGATCTTTCAGTTTATCACCCAGCCTTACCTGATGTTTATCAGCATCCAGAGCAATGTTAGTTTCCGCCTGAACCAGTTCTTCCCAGCTTACACAGGCAACACCTCCTCCGGTGCAGGCTTCCGCCAGTTCTTTACTGTTTTTATTGCTGATATCAATATATTTGTTAATTACGGCCTGACAGTCACCGCCCGACGCTTTACAGTCCGAGAGTTCTTTATCAAGCGCCCTGGCTTCTGCGGTGTGCAAATGATTATTCTCAACCGCATTTTTACCCGCCTGAGCCCCCGCCACCGCATCCGCCGTGCTGTCACCCACAACGCCGCCCGCAAGACCCGCCGCCAGCGTACCCAGCGCGCTTATCGTCTGCCGCTGCTCCTCAGACAGGTCACTGCGCTTAACCCCCGGATACAGCTGCTGCGCGATGTACTCGCCCATCACCGCGCCCGAGGCTCCGGCCAGCGCAGCATTGCCCGCCGCGTACGAGGTTACCGCACCCAGCACCGCGTGCGCCATCAGGTTCGCCTGAACATTAACCTTACCGTTCGCGTCCGTCGTCAGTTCATGTATCTTTTCCGCCAGGTACGGTGCCGACGCGCCGCTTATCGCCTGCGCCAGGTTCCCGCCCGACAGGCCCTGCACCGCCGCCGTCACCGCGCTGATGCCCTGCTGCAGCGACGAACCCGTGCCGAACGGCTTCATCGCATTGTCATACGCCCGCTGCGATATATCGGCTTCCGTATAAGGCTTACCGCTTACCGCCAGCTGCTCCCTCGCCGCCTGAAGCGCCGCCGGGTCCTGCTGCGCCTTCATGCCCGCTATCTGACCCTGCGTCCGCGCGATATCTCCCGCCTGGCTGCCGATTTCACCTATCAGCTGCGCCGCCTTCAGCCGGTTCTGCTCCTTCTCCTTGTCAAAGATGACGTCCAGCCCCGGATTGGCATTCGCCACGTCGCGGCTGAGGTCCGCCACGTCCTGCGTCTGCTGTTCCTTATCGCGGATAACGATGGTGCCCTCACTCACCGCCGCCTTCGTGGTGGAGTCCGCGCTGCCGCTGTCGTTCAGCCCCGCCAGCATGCCGTTCGCCATGTTCCCGGCGAACTGACCGCCGATGCCGCCGCCCGTGCTCATGCCCGCACTCTGATGCTCCACCTCATATTCCGCATGGTTCTCTATATCGCCGAAGCCCAGCGTGCCGGTGTCGAGCCGGTTCTTATCGGCGGAGGCCGTTGAGCTGATGACCGCGCCGTTCAGCTGCGTGTGCTCACCTACCGTGACGTCAAAGCCGCCCTTCCCGGCAAATATCCCGGTCTGTTCCGCCACGCTCTGCCAGGTGCTGTGCATCTTATCCCGGCTCACGTTCACGTTCGCCGACCCGGTCATTGAGCCGAAGGTAAAGCTGCCGCCCGCGCTGGCGCTCTGCTGCTTGCTGTCGTAGCGGTCGCTGTCCTGCTCTGAGGTCAGCGTCAGGTTGCGGCCCGCGTCCACCTTCACGCTCTCACCGTTTGCCTGCGCGCCCGTGAGCGTGATGTCGCGCCCGCTGGTCAGGATGAGCCAGTTGCCCGCGTCCAGCGTGGTCTCGCTGTGCGTCAGCCCGTTGCCTTTTTCGCTGCCCTTCGCCGCGTTGACGCTCGCCGACACGCTGATGCCGTAGCCGCCCGACCCCACGCCGATGCCGACCCCGACGCTGCCGCCCTTGCTGCTGTTCTTACTGTCGGTGCTCTGCGTGTTCTGCGCCGACTGCAGCAGGATGTCCCGCGACGCATCCAGGCTCAGGTCGCCGCCCGCCTTCAGCTGGCTGCCGGTGATGCTGATGTCGCCGCTCTGCGCCGTACCGTTTTTGCCGGTTGCCGTGACGGTCAGATTCCGGCCCGCCGTCAGCGTGCTGCCCTGCGACTGACTGCTCTCAGTACGCGCTTCGGTTTTCGACGACTGGCTGCCGTACGAGGCGCTGACGCCGATGGTGTTGGTCGAGCCCGCCTGATAGCCGTCCTGCCCCGGCTTCAGGTCGCCGGCGGCATTGTGTGCGTCCGCGGCGGCGGTGTTAAGCCCGTCCATCTGAGCTGCCTGCGCCGCCTGCACCCCGTTCAGCGCCGCCTGGGTGTTCTGCAGTGCGCTGACACGCCCGCCACCCGACTTCATCGCCTGCTGCGCGCTGCTCACTGCCGTGTTAAGCGCGCTGCCTGCCGTGCCTGACAGGGCGATGCTCAGACCGCTCTGTTTCTGCTCGAAGGTTTCCTTACGGCTGCGTGAATCAAAGCCCGGGTCGATAGTTACGCTGTCGCCCGTCAGGTTCATGTCCTGACCTGCCACCAGGTCTGCGCCGCCGACGTGCAGCCGGTTGCCCGCCGTGATATCCACGCTGCCCTGGCTGCTGCCGATGGTGCTGACGCTCTGGCTCTGGGTGGTGCCTTTCTCATCAATTTCGTGCCGCGTGGACTGCTTGCCGACGGTGAAGCCGATGCCGCCGCTGCTCATCAGCCCGCTTTTTTTCTTTTCTTTCAGCTGGTAGTGGCTGTCGGTCTCGGTTGCCGCGCCGATCTCCACGTCGCGTCCGGCCCGCAGACTGACGTCCTGGTCTGCGGCCACCGCCGAGCCGGTCACCGTCAGGTCGCGCCCGGCAATGACCGTGACACTTTCGCCGCTCAGCAGGCTGCCGTTCTCGCGCGTGCTGCCGTCCTGCGTAATAGTGTGGCTGCTGCTCTTTTTCAGGAAGCCTTTTCTCTCAGAACGTTCTTCACTAAAGTCCAACGCCCGTTCGGTGGCGGTATTGAGGGTCACATCCTGTTTCGCCTGCAGTGCAACGGCCCCCAGCTCACTGTGCAGAGTGCTGGCCGTGGCGGTGATGCTGCCGTCCTGCGCTACCACCGTGACGCCATCACGTCCACTGAGTGTGCTCCCCACCACGTTCTCACTCAGCATTTCCTCTGAGCGTTCACCTTTGGTTTTCCGGCCGCGACTTTTTTCTTCTGAGACGCGGTGCTCGCTGTCTGTCGTGTGGCTGAGGATGACATCCTTTTTCGCCTGCAGCGCAACAGCACCCTGTCCGCTGTGCAGCGTGCTGCCGGTGACCGTCACGTCACCCTCACGCCCGATGACCATTACGCCCTGCTCTCCGCCGAAGGTGCTTCCCATGCTGCCCTCACGAATCGTCTCCTCGTCACGATGACTGCGGGTATTACCCAGCCGCCTGTTCTCGCTGTCCAGGTCCTGCGTGCGGGTATGCGCGTCCTTGATGGTAACGTTCTGCGCGCTGACGCCGATGCGGCCCTGGGTACTGTCAACCTGCGCGCCTTCGGCCAGCAGGTTATTACCCGCCACCAGCGTCACGCCCTGGTCACCGCTCAGGGTGCTGAGCACCAGGCGATCTTCCTGACGGCTGTTGCTGACCGATGAAGTCCGGCTGCCAGCTTCAAGATGGGTGGTATTGGTGGTGGTTTCAGCGCCGATGTGAATGTCGCCGCCAGCCTGAACCCGGGCAGAGCCGGAGGCGCTGGCCTGGCTACCGGTCAGCGTCAGGTCACGCCCGGCCGAGAGCAGAAGATTGCCACCGGCGTTAAGCTCGCTGCCCTGCGCCTGCTGCCACTCACCGCTGACCTGCGCCATGCGCCTGCCCGCTTCTTCTATGCCGCTGCTGGTGCGGTTACCCATCGCCCCGGAGATAACGCTCAGGCTGCCGCTGTGACTGCTTTTCGCGGCACCGATCTCCAGGTTGTTGCGCGCGCTCAGACTGAGGTTATTGGTGGCATTGAGTTTCGCGCCCTGCAGCCGGATATCGGTACCGCTGAGGCTGATATCCTCAGCACTCATCGTCGCCTGACGCAGGGCATTCTGCAGATCGGTGCTGATCGTCAGCGTCTCCGCCTTCACATCAATGCTGCCCGCCGTGATGTCGCCACCCAGGTGCTGAAACTGCCCGCTGTCGATGGAGAGCGCCTGGTCCGCAAAGAGGTTACCGGCATTAGTCACGCTCTCTGCCGAGAGCTGCAGATTACCGCCGCCAATCACCGCGCCCGCGCCAGTCAGGCGCAGCGTGGTCTGTGCCAGATAAACTTTCGGCACCCACACCGTCTGAGGGCCGTCTGCCGTATCAACCGTTTCGCTGACCAGCCAGACGATATCCTGTTGCAGCGCCGCAATCTGCTGCGGCGTCAACGCCACGCCCGGCACCAGATGGAAATCCTGCGCCACTTTAGAGCCGTTGTTCATTAGCTCCTGATACTGCGCCATCGCATCCCAGCCGTTAACGGAAGGCCTGCCGGTCAGTTTCAGGACCTGCTCGCGAACCAGACGCTGCTCATAAAAACCGTCGCCCAGGCGTTTATGCACCTGTGACGGGTCGTAACCCACCCGTTCAAGCAGATAGTCGCTGCTGATAAATTTGCTCTTGCTGGTAAAACGCTCGTCAGTCACGATCAGATACGGGCTGCCCGCCGCGGTATGCTGGCTGAACAGACCATTATTGGGGATGGTTGTGGCGACTTTCTCCAGCTGTTGTAGCGCCGTCAGGGCCAGTTCAGCCGGTAACAGTGGGCGACCCGTTGTGTTATTACCCGTCGTAAGTTCTGTGTCGCCGTCATGGCGGGCGACCCCGTCCACGGCAAATGCCAGTGGGTTACGTTCATACTCAGCGCGCTCAGCGTCCACTGCCTGCAGCGCCGCTTCAAGCTGGCTTATCTGCGCCTGATTAACGGTGGTATTGCTGATGCTGGTCCCGTTAATGCTGACGTTGCCGTTGCCGGTAATGATGCCGTCAACGGTTGCCAGGGCGGTGGTCTCATCGGAATTGAAGGTCGGATACCAGTGGTGGGTATCTTTATCCATATGATCGACAATCACTTCCTGGCGTCGCTCATTGACCGAGTAACCCCGGTTATCAATGCTGCCACCGCCATCCAGTGTCAGATTGCCGTTAGCCGTAATCACGCTGGCATCGTTGAGTAATGCTCCGGTGATGCGCATGATCATGTTGCCGCCCGCCAGAATACGGGCACCCATGCCTTCGCTGACCAGCCGATCACGCGTTATGGTGCCAGTTGCAGTTCGTTCACGGAAATTGTTGTAATCAGTAACGAACGGCGCATTGTCGATGTCGATATGTTTTTCGGGATCCCATTGCTCCAGACGTCCACGATCATGTTCACGCCACACCGTATTTTGATAGGGAGTCGGTACGTTATTTTGCCGGAATCCGCGGGTTTCATAGAACGTCATGGCATACGTGCCATCGGCGCTGGGGTTCAGTGCCAGATAGTTAACCCAAAGATCGGTCAGCACGCCCTGATTGTTCATGACCCGTACCTGAGCGCGTTTGCCCACTGCGTCAATTGCCAGCAGGGTGCCGTAAGGATTGCTCTGCGCCGCGGCCTCATCCTGGAAAGTCAGTTGCTGAGTCGTTGACGCCATGGTGCTGAGATCCGTGCTCACTGCTGAGCCGTAAGATCGCCAGTAGTAGTTATAACGATGCCACTTGTAGTCGCTGGTCTCAGCCTCACGCTCTATCACCAGCCCTTCGCGCAGGTTGTCTAGCCGCCGCGCTTCCAGCGTCATATCACCGTCCGCTTCAATAAAGCTCGCCCGGTTCTCGATCAGGTCATCGCTATGCAATGACAGGCGATTGCCGCTATAGAGCAGCGCGCCATCTGTGTTGCTCAGCCGCTCACGGGCCTGCAGGGTCAGGTTTTGAGTTGCCGCGATGACCGCAGGCTGTCCATGGTTGTCGATCACCCGGGAACGCACGGTGACTTCATCACCTATCAACGCGGCACGGTTATCCAGCGAGTCGACATTCAGCGTCAGGTCGTCGGCTTCAAGACGCCCGCTGTTCAGCAGCGCACCGGTCGTGAGCTGAACTGTTTTGCCCACCAGCATCGCCGGGTTGGTTATGCCTGCCGCATTCAGCACCAGATTACCCGGCAGCAGCCAGTCCACCAGGTTAGTAAACGCCCCGCTCAGAGAGACAGTCACCGTGCCGTTACTGCTGATGGTTTCGTCCGCCTGGCGGGTGTAGTCCTGTTGCGCGCTCAGCCTCAGAGCTTGCAGGCCCAGCAGCGTGCCGCCCTGATTATCGAAAGAGTGTGCATGGATGTTTAATGCGCCAGCACTCTCCAGCCGTCCGCTCTGATTGAGCAGCACCAGCGTTGAATCAGTCGGTGAGAGATCACCATTGAGGGTGAGATCGCCATTCGCCAGCACCCGTCCCTGACGGTTGTCCAGCTGTGCAACACCGCGCAGCATGAGCGTTCCGGCGCTCTGCAGCCGTCCGGCGCTGTTATCGATATCACGGGCAGTAATGTCGCTGTAGGTGGTGCCGAGTAACAGACCGCCGTCGCGGTTGATAAGGCGATCGGCCTGCAGTGAGAGCCCCGCCTGACTGCTGATCACACCCTGGGTACGGTTATCGATCGCCGTGGCGTTCAGCACAAGATCCTGGGTGGCGACAAGCTGGCCGCCCTGATTGTTCAGTTGTGCGGCTTCAAGGGTCAGCGCCGCGCCGCTGTGGACTTTGCCCTGCTGATTATTGAGCGTGCCGACGTGATAACTTCCCGCGCCCTGGCTGATCAGTGTGCCGCTGGCATTCTCCAGCTGCCCGGTGGTCAGATTAATCGCTTCACGGCTGCTGAACACGCCCTGACGGTTATTGATCGTTGCGGCATTGATCTGCTGTCCGCCATTGCTGCGTACCGCGCCGCCATTGTTATCAAACTGCCCTGACAGCTGAAGTGTCAGCTGTTGCTGGCTGTCGATGTTGCCGCCTGCGTTGTTCAGCGTCTGCGCATCCAGCTGGAACGCTTCGCCGCTCTGGATCTTACCGACCTGGTTATCCAGATCCCCGGCCAGATTCAGCTTCAACTGCCGCTGACTGTAGAGCAGACCGCCCTGGGTGTTATCGAGTCGCGCAGCGGTAATAGTCAGCCCCTCACCAGCCAGCCACTGGCCATCCGCATTGTGAATGTTACCGGTGCGGCTGCCTTCGGTCTGACCCTGAACGGTAAGCTGCTGCTGAGCAGAGACTTTACCGGCCAGGTTGTTGATATCCTGCTCAATGCGTAACGCCATGCCAGCAGCCGATTGCAACACGCCGCTGGCGTTTACTAAGCCAGTTCGCCGAGAGTTCAGCCTGCTGCTGACTTTGTACGCTGCCCGCCGTGTTATCGAAACCGGCAGTCGTGGCAGTCCAGCTTCCCTGGCTGCCCATCCAGCCCTGCGCATTGCCCATCTCCTGCGCCTGGAGCGTCTGGCTTAACCGAACTGAAGATGCGGCCATTGCTGTTATCCAGACGACCAGCAACCTGCATATCCAGCGTATCCAGCGCATTGATCGCGCCCTGAGCATTCAACAGATTTGCGGCGCTGGCCTGCGTGCGGCCATTACCGGTCAGGGTGCCGCCCTGATTGTCCCAGTCGCCCGCCAGGTTCAGCGTCAGCGCCTGCTGGCTGAGAATCTGTCCTGACTGGCGATTGTTAAGTGCGCCGCCCTGCAGCAGCAGATCGCCGCCGCTTTGCAGAGATCCGCCATCGTTATCAAATAGCGTCGCTGCGGTGCCATGGACCGCGAGGGCATTTTTCGCCGTGAGTTTGCCGCTCTGGTTGAGGGATATCGCCACGGCTGGTCAGGTCCAGATCACCGCCAGACTGCAACCGGCCGCTGGCGTTATTGAGCTGATCTGCCGCCGCCGTGACCCGCTCACCGCCCTGTGCCGTTCCGTCGCGGTTCTGCCAGAGTCCGCCGCTGTTGAGTGAGAGATGATGACCCGCTTCGATCCAGCCCATCGCTGTTGTCCAGGCCCTGTAGTGTCGTCAGATCGAGATCGCGCTGGCTGACGATCTCGCCCTGCACATTATTCAGATGCTGCGCGGTCAGCGACAGCTGACCGCCGTTCAGGGTGCCAGCGTGATTATCGAGATCACCGCCCGCGCTGAGCGTCAGCGCATCACCGGCCAGCAGCTTACCCTGACTGTTGTTTACAGCCGTGCTGGCATTAATAGCCAGCGATGCCTTGGTTTTGACGGTGCCGCCCTGGTTAGTCAGGCTGCCTGTCTCAAGCGTCAGATCGCCGTTGTTACCCAGCTCACCCGCGGTATTGTCGAGCAGACCGTCAATCCGCCATTTTTGGGCGGCGTTGTCGAGTGCGACCATGCGTCCACGCTGGTTATTGAGCGAGGCGGCCGGAAGCTGAGTTGCCGGCTCTCAATCGCTCCGTCGCTGTTATCCAGCCCACCACTCAGGGTGAAGCGGCTTTCGCCACTTCCGGTCTGCGACCATCCGGCCTGCTGGCTGAACAGGCTGCGTCCATCGATCTGCCAGCGCCCGGCGCTAATCTGCGCCTGCTGCGCCTCGATATCACCTGCCGTATTAATCACCAGCTCCGTGCCATTGATCACCGCCTGCCGCACGGCAACACCACCCTCCTGAGCCGTCAGCGTTGCGCGGCTGGCGGCGACCTGAGCGCCACTGAGATCGACCCGGCGTCCGCGCGCGCTGACCTCTTTTTTGCTCAGCAGGCTGCCGCTGGCCCGAATGGTATCCTGGCTCTCCAGTTGCAGATTAGCTTCCTGCACAACCTGGCTACTGGCATCGCTGCCTGCCAGCAGGTGTCCGCTGCTCTGGATGCTGCGGGCCGCCGTCAGCCGCACATCACCTGCCGCCGCCAGGGTGCCGGACTGAGTGATTCCGCCTTCGCGGCTCCGGACCGTCAGCTGACCGCCACTGTGGAGCTTGCCCTGATAATCGATATCCTCTCTGGCCGCAAGACTGATGTCGCCTCCGGCCTGCGTCACGCCATCCTGCGCCGCCGACTGCCAGACAAGCTTACCTTCGCTGCTCACCACCAGCGTTTTGCCCGCCTGCACCTGAGCGTTCTGATTTCGCACGCCGACGCCCGCTTCAGTACCTATCCATGCGGATCTGGCCGCTGTACATGCCGCCCATCTGCCCCATGTCGATCGCCAGTTCAGGTCTGGCGCTGCCGTCGTCAGCCAGCGGTGTGACCGTCTGTGCGTCTGCGCTTACGCGATTGCGAACCGGCCACCACCGTCAGCTCTTTTTTGGCCCCAGACGCCCCGCATTGATCTCCACCGCGCGGGCCAAGTACGTCAACATACTCAGTATCATGACGGGGATCGCCGTTGAGTCCGCCGCCTTCAATGCGCACCACGCCGCGTTCGACCTGATAACCCGCCAGACTGCCGTCAGCGTTGAGCTGTGGTTTGCCGGTGTGTCAGCGTCATCCGTCCCGGCGTTGATGGTGCCGCATCCGTTACAGACAATCCCGGCCGGGTTGGCAACGATCACCTTGCGCCGTCCGCCCGCCACTTCCATATAACCGCGCAGCTGGCTGGGATTATTGCTGTTTACTTCGTTGATGATTACCCGCGCCGCTGGGGTGTCTGGGTTGAGATTCGGGTGTGCCCTGAATCATTCCGGCCAGTTGTGTTGAGGTCATCACTGCGGAGTTATTCAGGATGGCGCCGTTCTGCGCGACATCGAATTGCTGATACTGGTTATGCGAGATACCCGCCTGATTGGGGGGCGGTGATATTAACCTGCGGCAGCCCGTTCTGGGTGGCGATGACGTCCGGCCGCTGTCCTGGCGTAGCATTGCTATCCGCCACAATGCCGTTCGCCATTGCAGGCCCGGCAAACAGGGCCATTCCCAGCAGCCACGCCGCGCGGCGTAAAGTGACCCAGAGACGCGGCGCGCCGTTGCCACGGCTCTGACCGGGCTCCGTGCTGCAACTGCGGGCAAGTTCTGACACCACCCGGAGTTCCCCATGGGTGCGGCTGAAGATAATGCGATAGCAATGTTTATTCATGGGTCACATCCATGTGAAAGTCACTCAGTTCAGATAGCGGGATCGCCCGCTTTGGTGGTCAGATTTCCAGGTTAACGCTGAAACCCGCCGTCGCGCCTGATGTATGAAATCCCGCGGGTTTATAGAGCGGAATGCCCGCAAACAGGTCGTAGCTGAAGCGCCCCCAGAGCGCGCCGCGTACGCCTATTGCACTGCCTGCCAGTTGATGTCCGACCAGGTCGCGAGTCGCAGGTCCGCTTACCCGGCCATAATCGGCAGCCAGATAGAGCTCATGTCCGCGCGAGAAAAGATTCCAGCCAATTTCGTTGCGCCACAGCAGTCCTTTTTCCCCCGACAACATCTGTTCACCGTCGAAGCCGCGTACCGTATAACGGCCGGCAATCGCCATGCGCTCCTGTGGCGTCAGGGCATTCGGACTCCATTGGCCCCGCACACTGCTGTAGACCCGCTAGGGCTGCTCGCCCACAGCGAAAGGATGGTTGATGCCGAGGTCGCCCAGCAATATGCCGGTACGCGCGCTGCCCTGATGACGCGACTCTTCTGGTGCAGGAAGCGCATTAAACGCACCAGTACCGCGCCGCCAGGCGATACTGGCGTCCAGCGTGCTGCTGCCCAGATAGCTATGCTGATTCAGGCCCAGTTCCCAGCCCGCGGTGCGCCGCTTTTGCTGCACAATGTCGATATCGTTGACGGCGTTGGTGGAATGTTTGCGGTAGCCACGCAGATTAAGCGTGGTTTTGTTCGACTGATCGCGGTAGAGCAACCGGGAGACCGTGAGCTGGAAATTATCGCTCTTGCCGCTGTAGCGCAGCACCTCATTGGCATTGGGGATGTTCTGGTGATAGGTGTAGTCGTTGTAGTTGGCGGAAACGGCCCAGTAGCCTATCGGGAAAAAGTAATTCAGGGTGTGCGAGCGGTTACCGAACGGCCCATGCTCAAACAGATTTTTGCCAATATTGGCGTAAAACAGATCGTTCTGCGCAAAGGGCGCATCCACTGCGAGGGTGGCGGAACCGAGGTAGCGCCCGGTACTTCTGGAGCCGCTGTCATCCAGTCCCAGACTGAGCCGCACCGGTCTGCCTTCGCGCCAGTTGACCTGCAGATCGCTGGTGGCTTCCTGCTCGCCCGGCACGATTTTAATGTCGGCACTGGCACTGGGCACCCGCTTGAAGTTTCTCCAGCCCCTGCTCAATATCCCGCAGATTTAATATCTCGCCCGATGACGCCGGAATCCGCATTCCACAGCCGTCCACGCCAGGAAACCGGTTCATCAAAACGGATCCTGCTGATACGGCCCGCTGTAACGTCAGCGTTAATACGCCTTTAGTCAGATCCTGCTCCTGTGCCATGACGCGGGTGGTGACATAGCCTTTGGCGAGAATTGCATTCTGCACTTTGTTTAATGACCAGCACGATGCCCTGTCCGCCCAGGCCAGCGGCCGGTGGCATCCGCGGCGGCGTCGAGCGCCACTGAAAACGGCTGGCTTCATCGCCAGTCAGGGCGATCTGATTGATGGTAAAGCAGGGCTGCTCACTGGCAGGATAACCGGGCAGACGACTATCAGGACGGGGAAGATGTTCATTCGCCTGCGGCGCATTCTGCTGTTGCAGCACGCGCTCGCGCGTCTGCTGACGCAGTTGCTCGCGGGCATCAATTGCCTGGCCTTCTTCGCGGGGATTATCGGCTGGTGGGGCTGCCATCAGCGTGGAAAGCAGAGCAGAGCAGCGCGCCTGCCACCATGGTGAGCAGACGCACTGGCGGATGCCAGAGCGATAAACAAATCCTTTTCATGAAAATTCCATTTCACTAAATGTAACCGGGTGTAAATTCTGGCGAATTATCCATCAGGTGAGGGGGAAAAACAAGAGGGCTGGCTATTTTTAGGGCGGTTTCTTAACCACCGGATTGATGAAAAATCCTTAGAGTATGACAGGAGAAAAATTAACAATTAACCTTTTGATATATAGACATAAT
>CATOTO010000254.1:0-30630 GCA_951812925.1 Calliopum simillimum | reverse complement strand
AAAAGGTTCGTCACACTGGCAACTCTTTTTCTAAGTTTCCTTTATCTTCTATTAGAAAGTTTTTATGTATCAAACTTAAATGGGTAGGGTCAATTGTCATCTTGATTTCTCCTTCTCACATATTGCTTCTATAACTGTATTTTTTTTTATATTTTTTTGTTATTGTTCTACAACACATTTTACCATAAACCACACAAAAGCCATTCAAAACCGAGTAACCATAACAAACTCGATTCAAATTTTAAGCAACTTCTTCAAAACCCATTCCCCAAAAAATATTTTTAAGGAAAATTTACATAGCTTGACAACCCACTGGCAGCATTAAGAAGACTATATAGATATGTAGGTACGTATTTATATAGACAGACGGACAGTCAGTTAGACATGCTATCCAAACATGAATGTGCATGCATACTTTCGTAGATAGTTGTTGATTAGAAAAACAAAACAATGAAAGCACTTATTAAAACAGTTTGGATTTATCTGAAAGGTCCCTTTTAGTTCTATTGTTTTTATATTACACATACACACAATAAAATACAAGTAAGCTCACACATGCAACAATGCATGAATAAGGTTCTTTATTTGCGTCTTTAATATGATTTGTACAAAGCCACACCCATTTTTGATTCAATACAACAACTTAATTTATAAAATGCTATTACTGTTATGAAAGAGGGATTTAATGAACATATTGGAGAATAAATATGATCCAGCAAATACCTTCTATAAAGGCAGAAGTTGCATGTCGTACGTTTGGTACGTATAGTTGTTTTTAAAGTTTTGCACACGTTCCAGTGATATAATCTATAAGAAATTCAGACATAAGTTCAATTACATATATCTGATTCAATTCACATTTTAAGAAAGTATTAACACACACATATCTTACATGTATTCGGACGTTTCGGAACACAAAAGTAATTTTGAGACTAACTTCTAACTAAGCCTTGCTTTGCTAGTTTAGCAGTCGTACAAAATAAGCATTGGCGAAAATCATGCCTCATCTTAAGCATCAAAGCATATAGGTCATAGTGCTATATTTTATATATTTCAATGTTTCATATCGGACGTTCCACATTTTTTCGAATTGGCTCCTTACTTTAGACTTTATTAAATAAGTATATCGACGATTTCTTACAAATGGAATCATCTTTGCAGGATCCCCCAAAAATTTTACTAAAACATGGCTTTTTTGCCCTCACCTATTTTTATACCCTACATCCAGGGTATATGGGCATATCCGAAAATAATCTCCTCTTATATGATCCAGGTTTTAAGAAAAATTTTTTTTTTCATGTTCAATAACCAAAATGAAATTCCCAATAGGTCAACAAAAAATTTCTACCCAAGATGGTGTCAGGAGGTCGCTTTATCTAAAAATTTTAGGAAAATCGAGATTTCCGATAATATACGGATGAGCACGTATTTCAGAGTTAGTATACATATATGTTACGGGGCACCTTTCCAAATATTCTGGAGTAAAATTCAGAAAAATAGTATGTGAGTTGTGGCGACAGAATGGGTTAAAAAGTCTTAATCGCTTTTTACGCTCACATAACAGGTCCTAAAATTCTGAAAAAATTCAAGCAAATTCCTTGATGAAAACTAAACTGACTTGGATTATGATCCCCGGAACATTGAATGGTACATAGCTGACAATGAACATTCTTCAGGTCTATCATCATCAATAGGAATATAAAAATTCTGGCTCATAAACTATGCAAACTGCTGCCAATAGAAAACTAAGTATCATCAGAGTTTAAAGCGAAATTAAAGGCAAAACGCAAATTCCACTGAATATTCAACACAAAAACACGCCTTATAAAATTCCAATAAAAGTGAAAAAAAAATCTTTCACTGAAAAAGCGTCGATGCGTAATGTTGATTTTTGGCCCAAGATACGACGCATTCATCAGTTACGCTCGAATGATTTTCTTCTTTGTTAACTCATTTAATTTATTTTAGCCTTAAGCTTCGGGGTGCCCATATCAAATACAGATTTCAATTTCAATTCCAATTTTGTTTCCGATTAAGCAACAAAGACGCAAATCACAAATGAAATCAAATCAAAACAAAACAATTGAGCTACGTAATTGACATAATTTCAATGTAACGTAAACCAACAACTGTCACTGGCAATGGTAATGGCCCTGGCAATGGCAATGGTATGTGGGCTGAGATGAAGGTGGCATTAATATAGTAGGACAACGGTGTCTGGACCAATGTGACATTGAAGGCGTATGAGAAAACTCGTACGAAAACAAAAAAAAAATCGAGTAGAAAATCTCATTGTCAGCAATATCAAAATCGGAATTGAAAGCAAAATATAAAATCAGCAGTTATTTCGACATAGATAGATTGACAGACAAGTGACTGAGTGAGTGCGTACGTTGGTGGGTTCGTGAATCGATTTCAATCCAACTCGCCAATGGTTTAATAAGCAATACTACCGCCACCACCATCACCTTCGGCAAAGCTCTGTTTTCGTTGGAAACGCAACGGTTGATACAGCCAATTGGCCTGTCAGTTTGTTGCTTGATATCCAATTTACCAGAAAAACATCTACAATGTACAATCCTAAGGCCATGTTAATGTCTTAACTCTCCAGACGCTGAAACAGGGTACGCACAGTGGCGCCTACACGCAAATGTTTCGATGCGTTACATAAATCAGTAATTTAATTACTTTTTGATATGCTGTCTAGAGAGGGGGTTACCATAAGTAAATGGAGTGAAAAGTACATATGAGTTCAACGATATTGAAATAATTTTTCTCTATGTCACTCAAACTCAAGTGAAGCGCTTCATTGTTACATTTTTTGTGTCAGTCATATTTGACTGACAGCAAGTTTTAAGTATTTTGAGACAACTCTATCCAGACAGTGCAAAATAAGTGATAAACTTTAAAGCCACTACTGTACTGACTACTCATACAAAGGCCACATCAGTTGAGTTCGTTGCTCGATTGCCAAAAGTACACTGCACATTTACTCACTAATAACATTTCATTCAATTGTGTGTATGTATGCGTCAAATGTCACTTTGATAGAAATGTCAACTCACAAATTTCTGTGCAAGCAATTGACCACGTTTTTCTATAGTCCAACAAATATAAAGCGCAGAATGATGTGAAAAGGCTACTAGTCAAACTGTCAATAAAGAGAGTAGAGACAGCAAAAATCTATTGACAACAGAAATACATGACACATAAAACAAAAGGGGGAAATCGAAGTGGGAGTCACTTGACAAGAGGCATCACATTTTACTAATAAACATCAATGAACGCAACCTTAGGTAAAACCATAAAGAGGTTTTGTTTTAATTTTTCTATCTTTCTCTTTTTCTCGATTTTCTTTCTTGCGGCTTTTATCTTTTCCTGCTACGTATCTCCTTTACTTTATTGGCACCACTTCCGGTGCGCTTTAGTGTTGTCTTTCAATCAAAAAGCCATCTGATGCATGCATTTCCCATACAAATTACTTTCCGTTTTCTTTTACCTCTAATCAATCAAACCCAAAGATCCCAGAAAAAATTGAAAACGAAAACAATTGGCAAAGCTGGGTGGGGGTGCGGCAATCAAGGAAAGGCGGATGACGCTGGAATTAATAAAATGGTTGGAGTATACAAAGTAGTATATGCGGTCCGCCTCAAGGCGCAACGTTAACGTTTCTTTGTTAAGCTGCTTGATGGTATCCGCTTTAAATGGCTGACTGACAAAAGAAAAAAACAAACAGACCGAACTTGACTTGTCTCTTAAAAAATACCAATGCTGCTTGACGTTCCTTTTATGACATTCTCTGATAGTCTTTTTTAATAATTAAGGTGTAAATTGAAAATATTGTTCTAAGATTTATTAAATCTAATTTAATTTTTTTATATAAGGATATAATAAATAAAACGTAAATTTAAATAACAATTTAATCTACACCAATCAAATCTGCTGTAATCTGATAAACCAATCTAATCTAGTCCAATCCAAATCATTCCAATCCTCTATCATCCAGTCTAATCTAATATGGTCCACCTCAGCCCAATTCATTCATTATACTAATATATGCAAATAAAGCTTAAGCCATTCAAATTAATTCCCAATCAAAGCGAATTCAATCCAAACCAAACAAATATAATACAACAGAGTATAATCTAGTCCAATGCAATGCAATTCAATCCAATAATATTCAATATAATCTCGTCCTGTTCAATTTAATCCAATTCATGTCATACCAATATAATATAACCTAGTCTAATCTAATTTTAATAAAATTCACCCCAATCAAATTTAATCCTCGCGAACCGTATACAATCGAATCTAATAGAGTATAGTCCAATGAAATTTAATCAATAGTGTAGTCCAATCAGATCCTATCCAATTCACTGCAATCCAATTCATTCCAATCGAATCTAATCTTACACAGTGCGACACATGAAAAATGAACTAAAATCCGTTATAAGGCGTCGAAAGTACTCGCCAAAACAAGTAATTTTTCCAGAGCGTTTTGCAAAGTTGGCTCATATAAGGATTTTATGGTCATTTTTGCGATTTTAGGGCACTTGATGAATTTTTTCGGTCAAGTTTGTTCGGCATTTTTTTTCTTCTATTCAATAGCTACAACATTGCTGTGAGTTTCGGCTCGTTACCAAGATATAGCCATATGAAAAAATCGAAAAATCGCTCAAAATCCAATTTGAGGCAAAAAGTCGCAATTTTCAGCTGGATAATTATAATTTTTCGATTTTTTCATATGGCTATATCTTTGTAACGAGCCGAAAATATTGTTTTGATGACTTCAGCAATGTTGTAGCTATTGAATAGAAGAAAAAAAATGCCGAACAAACTTAACGAAAAACAATTCATCTAGTGCCCTAAAATCGCAAAAATGGCCATAAAATCCAACTTTGCAAAACGCTCTGGCAGAATTACTCGTTCTGGCGAGTACTTTCGACGACTTAAAACGGATTTTAGTTCACCGTCAATGACTTGAAAAATGTTGCACTGTGTAATGAAGCCAAAACAAACTAAACCCGCTCCAAACCAATCCAAATCAAATCAAATTCACCCCGATTCTATCAAGTCCGATCCAATTTTATCGAATCGAAGCAAGTCCAGTCCTATCGAATCTTATTCAATCCAAATCATCCAAATACTGTCCTATCCTATCCTGTTCTATCCTATCCTATCCTTCCCTATCCTAACCTATCCTAACCTAACCTTATCTAACCTAACCTAACCTATCCTATCCTATCCTATCCTATCCTATCCTATCCTATCCTATCCTATCCTATCCTATCCTATCCTATCCTATCCTATCCTATCCTATCTTATCCTATCCTATCCTATCCTATCCTATCCTATCCTATCCTATCCTATCCTATCCTATCCTATCCTATCCTATCCTATCCTATCCTATCCTATCCTATCCTATCCTATCCTATCCTATCCTATCCTATCCTATCCTATCCTATCCTATCCTATCCTATCCTATCCTATCCTATCCTATCCTATCCTATCCTATCCTATCCTATCCTATCCTATCCTATCCTATCCTATCCTATCCTATCCTATCCTATCCTATCCTATCCTATCCTATCCTATCCTATCCTATCCTATCCTATCCTATCCAATCCTATCCTATCCTATCCTATCCTATCCTATCCTATCCTATCCTATCCTATCCTATCCTATCCTATCCTATCCTATCCTATCCTATCCTATCCTATCCTATCCTATCCTATCCTATCCTATCCTATCCTATCCTATCCTATCCTATCCTATCCTATCCTATCCTATCCTATCCTATCCTATCCTATCCTATCCTATCCTATCCTATCCTATCCTATCCTATCCTATCCTATCCTATCCTATCCTATCCTATCCTATCCTATCCTATCCTATCCTATCCTATCCTATCCTATCCTATCCTATCCTATCCTATCCTATCCTATCCTATCCTATCCTATCCTATCCTATCCTATCCTATCCTATCCTATCCTATCCTATCCTATCCTATCCTATCCTATCCTATCCTATCCTATCCTATCCTATCCTATCCTATCCTATCCTATCCTATCCTATCCTATCCTATCCTATCCTATCCTATCCTATCCTATCCTATCCTATCCTATCCTATCCTATCCTATCCTATCCTATCCTATCCTATCCTATCCTATCCTATCCTATCCTATCCTATCCTATCCTATCCTATCCTATCCTATCCTATCCTATCCTATCCTATCCTATCCTATCCTATCCTATCCTATCCTATCCTATCCTATCCTATCCTATCCTATCCTATCCTATCCTATCCTATCCTATCCTATCCTATCCTATCCTATCCTATCCTATCCATTTCCATTCCACTCCATTCCATACCATCCAATCAATTCTAGCTCGCAACAAAATAAATGAACTACACCCTGTTTTGTCCCCATGGCGGTCATGGGCATAACGTTGCTTCGATTTGCTTTATATTTTTTTTATTTTTTAAACATCTTCGCAATGCCGCCGTTGGCCCCGATAATCCATTGATAGCATTTCCTCATCAATATTTGAAGCCAGCTCAAGCAAGCAGCAAAAGCATGCTGATTCTGCAGGCTGTCTGCCTGTCTGTTTGGTAAGCGACACTGGATGACTGACTGCCTCATGTCTTGCGTATTCCTGCAGTTATTCGTCACTGAATGATTTTATGCGAAATCCATTTTCATTTTGTCTTCTTCTTGAATCTCCCTTTTTTTCCAAATACAAATCGGAAACTATGTGTAATGACTCAAAGGATTCTAAATTGGTTGAGTTACTTCCATAAGTATTTTTCTTTTTTGCTGTACTTTCACTCCATATTCTGCAGCTTTGTGCAATTTTTATTTGTTTCAAAGTGGCATCGTAGCATTTTTTTCTTTTCCTCCTTTTGTATTTTGTGCTTTCTCTTCCGTTTTCATATGTTATATGATGTTTGGCATTTTTCTGGTACTAAAAAAATGATTTTATCCTTTTTTGGTCCTCATGAATAATTTCCGGCATATCAATTCCAATTGCGCTGCAAATCGTTGCAAAACGTAAGTGTAAGCAAAATATTCCTTTCTGTATTTTCTTGCTTTCTCAATTCCCAAATGTTAACTGGGGTGTACGAGGGGTGTTAGGGTGATACACAAAAGTTGTTTCTTATGCACAACTTATGGTTGTGTTGGGATCAATGGGAGTTATTTTCAAACAAAAACAATTTCAAAATTCAAAATAATAAATTTATTTAGATTTTCATCAATATTCTGAATCGGCCATAGCAAAGTAAAAGGCTTTAAATTGACAGAAAATTAAGTTAAATGTTCGAAAACTACATATGCACATACATAGCTTAGGCTATAGTGCTCGATTGCATTTTATAGTTATTGAATAATAACATGTTGCTGTATTAAATGCTTGAAATAGCACACACATCCAAGCCTATGTATCGGGTGAAGATCAAAAAGCAGCAGCACAAAATACTTGCAATTTGGGATATACATTTGTAAGAGCAATACTATGATTCATACCATAGAAAATTATAATTTTCTACAAATCTGCATTAAGGAAATAAGTCACAAATGTAACAAAGAATATGTGAATTTGTAAAGAATGTCTTAAAGTATTTGTCATAAGAATAAAGTGGATACATTCTGTTTGTTCAAAATGTATTGCATATTGAAATTTCTTCTTTAATTAACGCATGCCAAAATAATTATATGACTAAGGTAAAAAGCTGGTGTGATTTTGATACCACAATTCATATCATCACATCTTTAAATTCCAATATTATAGATTTCAAAGACAATTTGGACAAGTATTGCCTAAAATGAAATCTGTATTGAGGAAAACCTGTGAGGTATGCCACCTTTTTCTTTAAACTGCTATAACACCGGAATTGAAAAAGATTTTGAATGGAACTAACAGCGAATTAAGTCTTTAATTAATTTAAAACAAAAAAAAAGTATTCCCACTTCATTAAAAATAATTGAAGATATGTCTCTATTTTTTATTCCAAAAAAATTCTATAAAAGTCCCAAATCGCTCAAGACTCTTAGCAAAATTAATTGCCGACTGTTGATTGGTGTTACAACTGGACACTGCCTAATTGGACACCATGCATACAGGATGGGATTAATATCAAACAACTGGTGCAGAAACTGTTCCGAACCCGATGTAGAAGAAACAGTAGAGCACGTCTTGTGCTATTGCCCGGCGCTAACCAGACGCAAAATGGCAACTCTTGGGCAGGCTACGTTCGGCTCCATAAATGAGATAGCTGGAACAGCATTATCGAAACTAATGAATTTCGCCTTAAAAACGGGAACCTGTGATATAGATGAAAATCATGAAGCCAGAACACTGCTATTCTCCTAACTGAAGGGAGTTTTGTAGTAACGCTATGGACCTAGTTGGTCTATGTGAGGTTTTTGCTTACGCAATTACCGCCACCCTAACCTTACCTTACCTATGGGTGATATGACACCATATTATGGGTGATTTGGCACCCTAGTGGTTTTTCAGTTTTTTTTGCCAGAATTGTTACATATTTTCATATAAGATGTATATGTTTTATGTGAACAGACGGCATTTTATTCAATCATCTGGTTAATTGGCTTGTGCATAATCTTTCTCACATGCAATGCACCATCAGATTGATCTTGGATGTAAATATTTTCACACCATCATCGAAAGAAGCATTTAGTCCTACTAGACTAAAATTCTACGTTCAAGCCCATCATACTTGAACTCCCAAATAACTTGTAAAATGCAAAGGGAAAAATGGCACCAAAACCATATTACCCGCAGTAATTGCGTGCCATTTCTCCTTTTCGGTAAATACCGAGTAAAAATGCCACGAAACGAATAAACATGTTTGTTTTGATATATGCACTATAAAGCTGTATCAAATACAAACCGCTTTGCTGCCTCTCAAAATATATGCAAAAAAATAGTCGTGTACATTCCCAATTAAAACTGCAACAACAGCTAAACGAATTACTCACCCCAAAGACTCACGCGCGCTGAATTAAACTGTGTCCATATTTAAATGCTATGTGAGCGGCAAGTATTGAAATTGAAAGGGGTGCCATATCACATAGGGATGCCACCTCTATCGACCTCACCCAGTCTTACCCTAAGCAATACAAGCTAAAATTGTCTTTAAAATCTAAAATATTTCGAGTCTTTTGGTCGAAAAAGATTCTAAAAACTGCTTAACCAAAGTTTTTGAAAAGTTATTGTCGACAAGTTTAAAAGCAATAGGTATATCTCGAAAACTATGAAAGCTAGAGGGGTGAAAGTTGTCCTACAATCTAACGAAAAATTTATTTTTTCAGATATGGAACACGACCACTAAGAGCGTAGAAAAAATTTGACAAACTTTAAGCCATCTTAACTAGTAGAATAGAAATAATAGAAAGGTCCAGAGATGATGAACTTCAAACCATCATAACTGAGTGAGTTAGAGGGTTAAATGTTGTGATACAATTAGCCCACAATTTAATGAAAAATTTGATATTCTAAGATTTGGGACACGACTAATATGAGCGGAGAAAAAACTGCATCGCTGCTTTTAATTTCACAATAAGCACTGCTGAAATAATATGCACAGTAGACCGCAATGCGGAGCTTATTAATGCAGAAATCAAGAAGCTTCAAAAACACGGTTTTGTGGAATGTTTTAATAAATGGACCTACATGCCAAAAAAATGTATCGAAATCAGACCTTGAAACTTTTAAACTTTTATTCAAAAAGTTTTGCAAATGCAAGTTTTTAAAAACTTTTATTTAAGTAACCGATATGGTCTCATTTTGGTGAAAAAATTTTATTGCACCAATCGAAGGGGAAAGGTCGAAAATAGATTCTTGACATGACCAGAGGTGTCCCCGACCCCTTTAAGTGACCGATTTTGGTCCATTTTGGTGAAAAAATTTTATTACACTAATCGATGGGGAAAGGTTGAAAATACATTTTAGACATGACCAGGGGTGTCCGCGACTTCTCTAAGTGACGGATTTCAGCCCATACTTATTAAAAGGTATTTTTTGTATAACTTTTAAACGGGATCTGATAGGATTTCGCTAAAAACAGATTCTGAATAAGCAAAAAAAAAAAAAAACCAAATTTTTTCATCGAAACCGATTTTAGCGACACTTTTATACGTAAATAATTTTCTTCCGTATCACCGTGTATGGTGGCCTAAAATTTTAAAATTTGTTGGAATTGCGCTACCACAGCACCAATATGTTTGCTTTGGTGTAGATAAGCACCATGCATCCCAAACTATTTTAAAAACCGAAAAAAAGTCCTGAATATGATTAGAAAAATTGTGTTTTAAAATTTGAGATGTGCAACTTTTTATATGAATTTTGAGCCGCTAAATTTGAATCTGCAATTTATTTTTCTGTTAGTTCTGTAGTTTTAAAGATATTGTCCATTCAAGGTAGAAAATTAAGAGAGAAATGAAATGGCCAATATCTTCAAATTTACAGAACTTATGGAGACATAAAATGCAGACTCGATTTAAGCTTCTCAAAATCCATCTAAGAAGTTGAGCATCTTAAATTTTAAAACAAAATTTTTATTTTCCATATTCAAGGCCACTTTCCGGTTTTTAAAATGGCTTGTGATGAATCAAATGTTTTCAGAAATGGACCAAATTTCACGTAGTATCAAAGAGAATATTTTGGTGCCATGGGAGTACAATTCCAAGCAATTTATTTATTTTTTTTTCATACCAATTTGAATCAGCCTAACAATTACACAACTCACTTCGAGTATTTTTTGAAGAAGTAGCCATATATTGAAGGCTTTAAACCCCCAGTGAGCAAAAATTCCAAAACAAATTCTTGCAACAAAGAAGAACTACGTTTTAGTTGGCGAAAGTAAAATTATAGTTCAATTAAAGTAATTATGAACATTATATGTTTGTATAATAACTGTAAAGTTGCAAGCATTACAGCAAGACTCTTGGGGATTTTTTAATGCAGAACAGTGTAAATAAGAAATCAAAACGTTTTATTTTACAAAAATGCTTAATCATCAGTTTATATTTCAATGTGCGACAAATCATTAAAGGATTCACTTGGATGTAAAAAGTCAAAGGTAAAAAATTACAATATTGTCATAAAAAACTTTATTATATCAACGTCATATTTTTCTTTACCAAAATAGCACTAAAAATGTATACAAAATATTTAATTAAAATATCGATCATATTAATTATGATGCAAGTCTACAACACCAATGCAATCGACTCAATGGAGGTGCAAGAAAAAATTCATGAACTCAATTTATTACCAGATATTGAAACAAATATTTTCATAAACCTCGATAAATCGCATAATTTAATGCCAACGCAGCTACCACAACTCATGATAACTGGCAACATAAGCTACCAACTAATATACGCATTTAAGAAACAGCTGATGACAGTAGTCCATCTCAAGAACTCTACAGAAGACATGGAACCACTGAAGCTACTCAATCAATTGCTCCATCGAATGCATGAAACAAAATTGCTTTTCATTGTGCAGCAGCCCATATTGGAACTTCAGCAGCTGCAATGGCTTTTCAATTGGTGTTGGTCACAAGGTTATACGCGTGTCATGGCACTTTTTGCTTTCGAAGAGACCAAACAACTTCATTTTGCCAGTTATCGGCCTTTTCCCAAAGTTCATGCCATTATGGTGCATAATACACAGGACTATTTTCGTTTAGTGCTGCCTACCGATTTTTTGGGACAACCCATACGTACACCTTTAGGTATGAATCCACCTTCAGTATTTCAGTATATAAATCGTAAAGGACGCTTGGTGCATACAGGACAATTTATGAAAATATTTTTGTATTTTATTAATCATTATAATGCAAGCATTGAAGAAGTTATGCTACCACCACCTTATCCCGCTGCCTTCAACTACGAGGAAATGATAAAAGCTTTAAAAAAAGGTCACATTGATATAACCGCGCATCCTTATGCTATGGACAGTGAACAATGGCTGAGTACTTTTACTTTTCAATTGGTTAAACTCTATCTGCAAGTGCCGCATGCCAAACCAATAAATCTATCGCATTATCTGTTGGCGCCATTTGATAAAACTTTGTGGATAACTTTAGCACTTTACGTACTCATTGTGGCATTTTTGTATTATATGGGTGATAATTTACGGCAAAAAATGCAAAACTCTACTTCATCTGGACCAAGTGCAGAAAATGCCACAACTAAAACGATCATTATTGCCAGGAACTATTTAAGTTTACAAATTGTTCATTTGTTTCGAAAAATTTCAAGATCTCTTGGAAGCAAATATGAAAAATGCAAAGCAGTTTTTGAAAGGGAATCAATTAAATATCTTAAAACTACAGTTGATAAGAAAAAAACTGAAAAATGTCTTTCTGGCAGTGAAAAACATAAGACCATTGATATCAACCGGCAGGAGGAAGGAAATGTGTCCGATACCAAACCAGACTATATAAACGTTGTTGCTTACGAAAGTGTAGAATTTGCCGTAAATGAGATAACCAAAAAATCTCTACTACGTTACCTTCAACATGAGTTTTATGCATTCATATATTCCTTACTACAAGCCTTAGCACTAATAATGTTTTCCCAAAACGCAATACAACCAAAAATTCGGAAAAAACAATTGATATTGATGTATTTACTGCAAATTTTATTCGGATTTCTTGTGACAAATTCGTATATAACACTCTTGACGAGTTTCTTAACGACCCCGATTTATGAACCACAATTAAATAGCTACGCTGATGTCATCGCCTCACCATATTCCATTGAAATGGTTGAATATTTTTTACCATATTTTCCTGATGATCCTCAATTTCGCGCTAAAATGATCATGGTCGATTTTAATACTATGGCGCAAGATCAGCGTCAACTTAACAATTCCTATATACATTTAGTACCACAGTTTATATATGATTTTTATGCTCCTCAACAATATTTCCTGCGTACTCCACGTGTACGTTTGCTGAAAGTAGAGATCTGTAGCATAGTTGATGGTTTCATTCTGCCATTCACTTCGCCATATCAAGAAATAATGGAGAATTTACTTTTAAAGGCATTCGAGGCAGGTTTGATGGAGAAAGCGTACAATGACCTCACTCGGGATGGTGGTGAAGCAGGAATTCTGCATTTTTTCGCTGATCATGAGCAGTTATTCAGTGCACTGGACTTATCGTATTTCAGTTTTGGGTTGGCAATGCTAGGGATTGGATATCTTGTTTCTGTAATCGTTTTTTCGTTAGAATTATTTGTGAGCAAATTTTTTTAAAAATAAGTATGTACATACAATTGTGAATAAATAAATATTCCTGACAATATTCCAGACTTTTGACACAATTTGACATTTCGATAAGATGATTGCAAGTTGCTTGATTTGTAATCAAGCAGTATGCAGTATAAAGTCGGAAAATGTTGGAAAGTTGAGAAATATTAGAAAACTAAAAAAAAAAAAAAAAATTATACAATAGCCGTGTTCACGATCCGGAGCATTTAGACTTGCACAGTAGCAAAATAGCAATAATTTCCACTTGATTGTGAGCAATATTAAAAGTAAAAACATTGCAAGCTACGAAAAAATGTATTTCTCTGAGAAAATCGTATGAGCAAAGAGAACGAGAGCATAAACAAAAAATTTTTATATGAAAAATGACATGATATTTTTATGCAATAGGTTTTTAGTATAGAAAATGTTAATGCAAATATAAATTCAATCCTACATATTTTGTTGTTGTATAGTAAAATTTTTCAACACTTATTTACAAATGCTATGAGGCAAGACCTTTTGCACCGGATCGTGAACATGGCTAATATAAAACATTTTGGAAAAGTAGAAAAATGTTGATTCAGAAAATAATTTTAAAATCGAAAAATAATAACAAGTTCTAAACTGTTGAAAATTTAAAAATTGTCGAAAAACTTTTAAAAAGTCGAAGATTTATTCATTTATGTACGAAAAAAAAACTTTTTTATAACCCTGTAGGACTGATGGAGTCAATTGTGTCAATAATCTAATCTTTAGTCTAGTTTTTTTGTAAGTATTTTATATTGGAGTTCACCTAAAACTAGAATAAATTCACTTAAATTATCAATTGTATCAAAAATGGTCCAAATCTTATGCAAGGTCGGTCAATTCCTTTAAAAAATGGTCCAAATGTAATGCATAATCTGTTATTAATACCAAAAGTGGTCCAATTGTGCATTGATTGTATCAGTGAAATTATTACGTTACTGACTACGTACTGTTTGGCAGTTCTTTGATTGTGAAGAAGAGCAAATGATAGTGTATCGATCTAGTGACTTGCACTGCGTTGCAGTAAGGTTTTTTTTGAGGTGCATAAAGTGAGCTATGCAGGTGTGACGAATTTCGATGTTTTTTGGTTAGGAATTTCGAGCTATTTTCGAGCTATTCAACAGTAATTTCGAGCTGTCTGGGAAATTTTCCATTTTCCGGAAAAGCGGAAAAATTGTTCTGCATAGCTGAGTTTATTTTTTCAGCCAGACGAATCCGCGGGAAGAGTTAGCGATGAAATCTTTTTGCGCAGGAATTTCGAGCTACTTTCGAGCTAATTTTGAGCTAGAAGCATTTTCCGGAAAACTCCCAATTTTCCCGGAAAATCCCCAAAAAACTTTTTTTATGGCTAACTTTATTTTTTTCAGCCAGACGAATCCGCGGGAACAGTAAGGGATGAAATCTTTTAACGCAGAAATTTCGAGCTACTTTCGAGCTGACCTTGAATGAGGTATTTTCCTTAAATTTCCCCGGAAAATCCCAAAAAACTAAAATTTTTTTTTCCCTGTGTTATGTCCGCATATTATTATTATTATGTCCGAAAGTTTTTCGCGGATCAGCCTTTAATATATCCAACACCTAGTTTGCTAGCCACAGTAATTTTACATAAGAGTAGGGATAAGTGGGCGGCCTGCGGCCGCAGCTCAGGATTTAAAACTCCCAAAAATCCAACACCGGCTTCGCGGCGGCCTTCGGCCGCGGATCAGTCGGTAATATATCCAATAATTTGCGGACATAACACTTATTTACGAAATGGGGATTATGTCATGGCACCGCCATAAAAAAAGATTTTTTGGGATTTTCCGGGAAAGTTTGGGGTTTCCCGGGAAAGTTTGGGGTTTTCCGGAAAACACTTTTCGTTTTTGATGAGCTCGAAACTAGCTCCAAATTCGTGTGTTAAATGATATGATCGCGATATATTCTCATGGGTTCGTCCGGCTGAAAAAATAAAGCAAGCCCTTAAAAAAATTTTTGGGATTTTCCGGGGAAATTTAAGGAAAACACTTCATTCAAGGTCAGCTCGAAAGTAGCTCGAAATTCCTGCATTAAAAGATTTCATCCCTTACTATTCCCGCGGATTCGTCTGGCTGAAAAAAATAAAGTTTGCCATAAAAAATTTTTTTTTGGGATTTTCAGGGAAATTTGGGAATTTTCCGGAAAATACTTTTAGCACAAAATTAGCTCGAAAGTAGCTCGAAATTCCTGCGCAAAAAGATTTCATCGCTAACTCTTCCCGCGGATTCGTCTGGCTGAAAAAATAAACTCAGCTATGCAGAACAATTTTTCCGCTTTTCCGGAAAATGGAAAATTTCCCAGGCAGCTCGAAATTATTGTTGAAAAGCTCGAAAATAGCTCGAAATTCCCAAACAAAAAACATCGAAATTAGTCACACCTGCATAGCTCACTTTATAGACCTTTTTTTTTGGACAAAAAAGTGTACACAAAAATAATTCACTACAAGGACACATTTTCTTTAAAAAAATTAAACGCAAAGTTAAAGGTTATACGAGTATACTCACCTATCTGAAAAGATGCCCGCTTTTTCCAGCATCTGATCCACAAAATAGTGGCACGGGTCGAAATCTCTTGAATTTTGAAAAAATCGATTTTTCTGTTTAAAAAAGTTAGTTACATTCAATCATATCAAGTAAGATTAAATCAACTCAAAGTGAAAATGGGCGGTGCCACGCCACAAAAATAAATTTGTAATAATCGTCATATCTCCGAAACTATTAGACGCAGAGTGATAAGATTCGGTATGTTTGTTACAGGCACAGAGAGAAATAACATCCACAGAAAAAGTGGGCGGTGCCACACCCTACAAATATAAAACTTATCATATCTCCGAAACTATTTCAGCTATAGGGATCAATTTTGGTATATATATAAAGGGTAGTGAGTCAAATAATATTTGTTGAAAAAAGGGCGGTACCACACCCAACAATGAACATACCCTTATTAATTGCCACTCTGTTCTATAGAAAACAAGATCATTCATGTAGCTCTGCCTGTGAGCGTGGTATCACATATCTTTTCAGCAGACATTATTTGTCTTGATGACTTTTGTATACAAACCGAATTTCATCCACATGGTTCAAATAGTTTCGGAGATATGATGTGTTTTATATTTTTGAGGCACGGCACCGCCCACTTTTCTAGTAAATATTATTTCTCTCTGTGTCTATTACAAATATACCGAATCTTATCTATCTGCGTCTAATAGTTTCGGAGATATGACGAATTTATTTTTGGGGCGTGGCACCACCCATTTTCACTTTGAGTTGACTTAATCTTACTTGATTTGATTGAATGCACATTAATTTATTCATATATCACTCCTGCGCTTAATGTGACTAACATTTTTAAACAGAAAAATCGATTTTTTCAAAATTCAAGAGATTTCATCCCGTGTCACTATTTTGTCGATCAGATGCTGGAAAAAGCGGGCATCTTTTCAGGCAGGTGAATGTATAACCTTTAACTTTGCGTTTAATTTTTTTAAAGAAAATGTATCCTTGTAGTGAATTATTTTTGTGTACACTTTTTTGTCCAAAAAAAATCATAGTGCGTTGAGAGGATCCCGTTCAAATCCTCCACTCGGTGATTTTTAATTCCATAAAACAAAAAATTGGCCTATATTTGGTCCGAATGTAATGCATAAGGAGACAATTGTTTTTTTCTGGTGCGACTATAATGCATAAGGAGACAATTGGTTTAGCCCAATGACAAACAATGTGAAACGTAAATAGATCCTTATATCTGATGGGACCAGAATTTGGACTAGTCGGTTTCTCCCATCGAGTAGCTTGCAAACTAGTTTTCGAATAGTCCGTGGTCCTGCAGGGATATTCAAATTAAACATTATTACACTGAAAAAGACTGACATAATTTAAGTCAAGGATTTGAATTTTTTCGGCATTACAGCTAACTATAGAATTTTAGCCGATACAAAATTAAGAAATTACAATGTTAACTTGCACAAAATGCCTAATCATCTAGTCGTATTTCAATGTACGAACAAACTTTAAAGGATTCACTTGGATGCAGAAAGTCAAAGGCAAAACAGTATAATATTGTTGCTTAAAAGTAAAGTACTCTTTCTGATTTGTTCATTTCAAGCCTGTGTTTTTTTTTACTTCCAGCTGTTTTATGTTTATTATTATTTAAAAAGGCTCTGGGTTTTACTTTGACCTGAAAGATCTTTTGTACAGCCATCTTTTTTAGGTGAAAATTGAGTTTACAGTGACCTGTTATTATTTCACTATAATGTCCTAATTCTCTATCTCGAAAAATTTGAGTGACTGAAATTCGTTTTCAGTCATTTTCGTTTAAAAAATATTTTCTTTAAATCGAATTGAGTTTTTCGTCAACACTCATTTGGTTTGTGGCTTTGTTTTCGAATAAGTAAAGACAATACATTTTTGAGCAATGCCAACTCTTTTTTTTATGATGTTTCGAACTTTTTACTGAATACTTTCAATTGAAAAAAGAAAATAATTTTCAAATGGCAGTTCTGTTTGGATAATGGTTTTGAAATTTGGTTTGAAAATAATAAAAAAAAAAAAACGGCAAACGGTTGAGCGAATTGAAAATTTTTTATTTATACATGTACCCAATTTTAGTTTATATAATTAAATAATTTAAATAAATATAAAACAGAAAACATGTATTCTATAAAAGTTTTTGCTATTCTTCTCCTTAAAGTTGTAGCTATGGTTGAAGTATTTTCATTTGGTGGTCTCGCAATTTCACTTGCTTTCAAGTTCTTCTAAAGGCTGCATCTCATTTTTGTGATGTATACAAACGTTATGTTAAGCACAACAAACATTTATAATTTTAGTTACTACCATAGGAGAGTAGTGCAGTCCTTTCTCGGTAAAAATGCATCGAAACCTATTTTTGAGGACTCCAAAATAGCGTTCAATTAAATTGCGTGCTTTACAAAATTGCTCATTTTAGTTTTCTTCAAAAGGTCACGGTGTATTTCTGAACGGTGTTAGTAAATATGGTGACAATTGGTTATAATTACCATGCAAGTACATAAGAGTGGTTCAAAATTGACCAAAATTTCAAAAATATAGTTCATAAGATGGATGCATATTAACGTGAAAAATTACAATTTGTAATCTGTGCATTTTGAATGTTTTTATTGTAAATACAGTTTTCTAAATCTCACAGAGATTACACATCCATATGATATTTTTATTTGTCTTCTGCACTTTAATAAAGAATCGTAAAAATTGACAAAAATCTCGAGCCAGCTAATGGGTTGCATCTGAATGGCGTATGACTAAAAATGGATGAAAAATTGAGTTTTTGATAAAAACCAGTTTTTTTCCTGCTAAATGATTTTAAAGAAGATATATTTTGCACATTGCATATTACAAATAGAATATGGATATATTTTTATGGACTAATCTTTTGGAAAAAGAAACTTTAAAAAAAAGGTTGCATCTAATACTTAAGATTATGATTTGTTTTTTAACACCTTTTACGATTATTTTGCGTATATTTTACTATTTACATATGTCCTTAAAAAAAAACTGACCAAGAAGACGTGCTCTAGTTTTTCCTCTTTCAAATTTGGGTTAGGTCAGAGTCGGAATTACTACTTTCCCAAATAAATGAATCGTGGTTTGAGCCAGAATTTCTTACGTGGACATATTTGATAACCAAATTATGGTCACAAATATAGAAAAAAAATTATATTTTTGAAATTGAAAAGAAAACCACAACCATATTAATATCGAGCAGAAGAACTTTTCAAATAATTCCGAACTCAGTACAAACAAAACCTTGATAGCTTCCTGATGCAAGGAACGTCAAAAAACAAGCCAGTTTGGTATTCCTGTTTTTCTGTGTCCAGTCTTCATTGTTGGGGACAGTTCATCGAAAATATATTTTAAGACATCTCTACTTACGCAAAAATTCTTAACAATGCTGCAAAAAATAAATTTGCTACGCTTAACTTTATTTTGCCTTATGATGAAAGTCGTGGTATTTATCTACGTACCTACGCTCTTAAAATTCTTCTATTTATCCCAAGAGAACGATAATTTTCATAACTTCTTCGTCGAAAAATCGGAAAAATTACAAAGTCCATCGCAACCAATAAATTCAAAAAAAAAACTTGTACTCGATTTTTAAACGACAGAAAATTTCAAGTGACGAACTTGACTGTAAATTCGTCTGTTTTCGTTTTACAGAAAGACAATTTTTTCAATATAAAAATAAAAATTAAATATCACAACCATTTTGAATATAAAATACTCATTCGCTCATTTTCGAATATAAAATATTCAATCGCTCTCACTTTGTTGTCGTTTTTCGTTTTAGTGAATACAAAATATTGAGCTATTTGATTTGTAGTCACTTTTCAGTCGAAAAGTGAGAGTTTTCGAGATAGAGAATAAGGGCATAAGTTTTTATATCTTTTCTACTGAGATTTAAAACAGCTTCTACCTTAACAAGTTGTGAATTGATGAGCCTTTTCGCTTGTCGTATGCCTTCCTGGGCTCTCCAGTGATCGATCAGGCTGTACTCTTCCAATTCCCGAATTAAATTATTTTTAAAGCTGTTGTTCACTCCACAGAAGGGTTCTGGGCCTATGAAGGCATTGAGTGCCCCTCTCTTGGAAGCTGTTTTATGTGAAGCAGTTCATATTTTTTTGCCTTAAAAATTTTCAAATACGGGGATGCCATCGGAAAATAATTTAAATATATCAAAAGTTGAAAAGTTTCATGTAAGCACAGTCCTAGAAAAAATTTAGCACTTGGTTTTTCATCGACAAAAAACAAGTGCATTATAAAGCATTCGAAGAGTTATGTTCAATTATTGAAAGAGTCAACTTGTCGTACAAGAATACGTAAAGTAGAAAATCTGGTTTAGAGGCATAGTTAGTGAAAAAAGTGAAGAACCTTTTTAAACAGAATTCTGACATTTTAGTTCGAGATTTTGTTTTATAGCAAATACCTGGAAATATGCTACGCAAAAGCCAAAGAAGAAAAGTAAGCTGAAGACCTGCAACCTGAAGACCTGTTCAAAAAGTACCAGATTGTTCCGATAAGCGATGGTGGCTGATGGCTTAAAACCAAGCCCGAAAGTTATATGAAATCTTCCTGACTAAATTTGACTGTAGTGTAAGGGACGATGAAACACACGTTAAGGTAGATTTCAAACAGCTGCCGGGACACGAATTTTATATCTGTAAGAAAGAGGGGCAGATGCAGAGCAAAATCAGAAAAAAGAATATCACAAAATTTTTCAACCATATAGTTTGGTGAGCTATATGCAGCTGCGGTTTGACAAGAAATTTTTTTATTGTAACACAGGGCACAATAAATTCAAAAATTTGTATTGTCGAATGTCTTGAAAAACGTATTTTGCCATTTATTCGTGAATACGAAGGTACTGTAATATATTTTTATGATTTAGCTACCTCTCTGACGAACTTGCTAGGAAAGGGTCTTCAACTGACACAATTTCCGAAACTTATATTATGAAACTACTTGCATTAATTAGAGCCAATATTGACTCGAAATGTATTTTATGGATTTAGTTTAGATGGTCTAATTTAACAACATGTTCTACGTCAAAGGCGATATGGCTACTTTATGACGCAAATAGAACACGAAAACTTATCTCATTAGACAGACAACCCTTAGAACCTTAATTGGTGTCATTACAGGTCACTACATTATTGGTACGCCCGCCGCAAGGTTGGGGCTCACCGACGTAGGCGATCTTTGTAGAAGCTGTAAAAATCCTGATGTCTAGGAGTCCATTTTCCATTTCCTAACCGACGTTACAAGGTATTCGAAAGTTATTTTTTGGACTCTCTTAAAGATATCGCTCAGAAGAGTCCCAAATCCATTTTGGCGCTTATAAAAATTTCTAAATGCTTCATATAGGTTGACAACGAAGTTATATATCGGGTATACATTGGGACCAATCGCGGCCTAAGCTATGATAGCAACTGCTATCACCCCTCGCTAACCGAACCTAACCTAGCCACCTCTCACTACTCTAAAGCCACTATAGAGCGGTACTAGAGCAAAAATAAAGATTTTGTCCCAGAAAAGGTAAATCCACTAAACTGTTCAGAGCTTCGACCTTTTAAGAGAAATTGGTCCCTAATGAAATTGGATCTTCGAAGAAGTAGAAATGCTGCAAAAAATTAAAAAATTTCAGAAATAAGTGGAGAGGGTCGTACGGTAATGTTGTAGAAAAAAGTACATTATTTTACAGCAAATAAATATTTGTTAAAAATTTTACGGTTATTTATATTCTTTATACTACTCATTAACACAAAAAAAAAATTTTTTTTAAAATTCATTGAGTATTTTTTATTTAATTATGAAAAACAAAGTATTAAATTTCTCTAGGACAGTCTTCATTAATAGATATTTTTCGACGTTTTTCTCGATGTTTGAAAATTTAAATGCTTTTTGAACGTCCTTGGATTATGATCTTTTATGTTGTTTCGATTGTTTTCATCTTTTTCATATTATTTTTTATACTATTGTGTAGTTTTCAATATTCTAGATGATCCTAGATGGTTTTTAAATATTTTCGTTTCTAACTATTTAATTATTTTTTGCGGTGTTTGGATTATTTTTCTTAGAAGTTTTTGTGCGTCTTTCGATAGTTTTCGCACGATTTTAATTTTCAATTCCCTATGGCATTTCAATCATTTCTGATACTTTGTTATACTTATTGACTTCTTCTTTCTATTCCAGTACTATTCAGTACTTTGTAGTATTTTTTGTAATTGTTTTATATTTTATAAGATGATATTGACTTTTTTAACTTAAAATGTGCTTAAATATTAATTTCT
The DNA here is from genome assembly GCA_951812925.1 of Calliopum simillimum. Lineage (NCBI taxonomy): Eukaryota > Metazoa > Arthropoda > Insecta > Diptera > Lauxaniidae > Calliopum > Calliopum simillimum. Next base: position 8,480 of record CATOTO010000254.1, on the reverse strand, counting down.
AGGCTGGTTGACCCCAAACAATGTAATTCATATGTATTTGGATCAGACCTTGAAACTTTTAAACTTTTATTCAAAAAGTTTTGCAAATGCAAGTTTTTGAAAACTTTTATTTTATGAAAGTTTATAAAAACTTTTATTTTTAAAAGTTTTTACAAAAGTTTTTCAAGAAATTTCTCATTTAAAAGTTTTTTTTATTGGAAAAAAACATGACAAAAAAAACTAGCAAGGGTGTTACCTTTGGCCTGGCCAAACATTAAATACCCTACACAGCAGTATTTTGAAAGTTTTGCTTATATGGGAGGTGCCACGCCCTCTTGTCCAAATTCACCCAGTTTTTTCTCAGAGTTTGAATTTATAGTTCTTAGCATTTGAGTAAAATTTAGTTTGATTATCTCAAAAAACGCTTTCAGTATAGCGTTTTGAAGTTTTTGCATTTTGAAAAAATTTTTTGTATGGGCGGTAGGCGTGTCCGTTGACCGATTCCGCTCATTATCAATCCCCCGAGCCGAAGGCTGTGCATCAAATGTCATTGAATTATCTTGCTTAGTTTTCTCAAAAAGTGTATTTCCACACACAGCCAGCCAGCCAGCCAGACATGGCTATATCGACTCAGGAGGTGACGCTGATCAAGAATATATATAATTTTCTATATCTGCCACGCCTCCTTCTCTGCGTTACAAACGGAAGGATAAAGTGAATATACCCTGGGTGTAGGGTATAAAAAATACCTTGAAAAAAATTCAGTGACTGAAGTATTACAAATTACACGCTTACCTATAGAGCTGAAAGATAAAATGCGACCGTTTTGGGCTCATTTCGGTGAAAAAATTTTATTGCACCAATCGATGGGAAAAGGTCGAAAATACATTTTGGACATAACCAGGGGTGTCCCCGACCCCTCTAAGTGACCGATTTTGACCCATTTTAGTGAAAAAATTGTATTGCACTAATTGATGGGGAAAGGTTGAAAATAGATTTTGGACATGACCAGGAGTGTCCGCGACTACTCTAAGTGATGGATTTCAGCCCATTTTGATGAAAAAATTTTATTGCACCAATCGATTGATTTTATTTCTGCAGATATACATGTGTTCAAATTGGATTTGGAATATTTTTGTATGTTAAGAAATACCATATCTAGCTTTGTTGAAAGCGATTTCTGCTTACAACTTTATGATGTTAGTAAGAATTTACTTTTTATAGTTACAAGTAGGTATTTATGTATGCATATAAGAGGTGTTTTAAGAATGTATGGAGATCCTTAGTAACAACATTTTGATACTTGACACCCCTCAATTTTGTGAGGTTGGAAAAAAAACTTAATTTGCAAAACAAATTTTGGCGGTGGGGTGAGGGTAAAGGTTGGCGCATCGAGGTCAAAGGTGAGAGAAAAAGAGAAAAAATTTACATAAAGCAATACAAATGTTTAGGGGTCCCCTCTAGAGGGGTCGAATGTATGACCGACCCACATTATTTTTCCTACTCCAACATTTTTACCCCGCATAATAACCCCCTATCTCTAGCCCCTAAGGGGGCTCCCGTAAAAAATTGACATTTTTAGGAAATCGACCCCCACCACTCCCTGGGTGCCCCTAGAAGGGCCAAATGTATGACTGGTCTCTAATATTTTTTCCTCCCCAACATTTTTTCCTAATATACTTACACTGTATCTCTGACTCTTTAGGGGACTCCCATACAAAAAAAGATGTCATAGACATGAAAAATATTGAAATAAATCGTCAAATGGGCCCATAACTGCCCAGAAGTCACTCCTAGAGGAGTCAAATATATGACCGACACCCATTAGCCAACCTCATATATTTGATTCCTCTAGGAGAGACTCCTGGGCAATTATGGGCCTATTTGACGATTTCCTTTCCATATTTTTTATGTCTATGACGCCAATTTTGTATGGGGCCCCCCTTAAGAGCTAGAGATAGAGGGTAAGTATCGGACGAAAAAATGTGGAGGAGGAAAAAATATTAGGGGCCGGTCATACATTTGACCCTTTTAGGGGCACCCAGGGAGTGGTGGGGGTCGATTTCCTAAAAATCTCAATTTGGTATGGAAGCACCCTTAGGGGTGGCAAAAGTGTTACAATTTGGGACTTTTTTAAATGACGGGGTGAGAATTTTAAAAGTTGAATTTTTAAAAACAGGTGATATTGAAAGTTCTTTTTTGTTTTACTAACAAACATTCAGTTTAATTGAAATTTATTAAATTAATAAAGAAATGTAAGCAATTGTGAGAGAAAATTTATTTTGCGACATAGGTTGAATTTTTTTGTTCTATTTTTTTTAAAAATAGTCAACATTTTATAAGGGTAATATTATTTTTGAAAAAGAAAACACTTTTAGAATACAATTACAATCATAACCCTTTTTTTGCAACACATGCAGTTAATATTTTAAATACCTCGAGAATATTATCAAACTTTCTGACAATTGCAAAATATAATTACAGCCTTAGTTGTGGTACATATCGATACCTTAGAGCGCTATAGTCCTATCTCCACTTTTTGCGATTTTAAGAGTTTTTGCAGTTAATGGCATCATTGTGGGCTTCTTTACAGTTTGGAAAACTGTGTGATGTCGAAATACCACGAAAATACCAAAATATTCGATAATTAAGAAAAATCCTATCTCCAAACTGTAATTTTTTCAAGAGCGCTACTGTCCTATCTTCACTTAATATTCAATTACTTAAGTCACATTTTTAAAAAAATTCTTCGTTTTTTCGCGTTTTCTTCGCGTTTCATGACATTTTGCGACATTTTAGTGAACAAATTTGGTTACACCCAAGGATCCACTCTTGTTTGTCGGAGCCAAAAATTTAAAAAAAAAAAATCTTTTTTTTCATGTTTTCTACGCGTTTCATGACTTTTTACGACATTTTAGTGGAAAAAATTCAAAAAATGTACTAAATACGTCGTTTATTTCAATAGTAGTGGAATTCTATATAAGGGCAAAAGTAATGACATACTATAAATTGGCTGGGATTTCGTTAGAAATTAATAAAATTGGTTAAAATATTAAATTATGTTAAAATATACTTTCTGTAAAAATATTGCATACATCGTTCTGTCAAAATAGCAACCAATCCTAAATAACGACTGTTTGAAATCTTCTTTTTACATTTCCCAAAAATTTTAAAAGTGGAGATATGACTTTATATGTATACATATCTCTGCAACAAAATCTAAATATGAATTTCAATGTGAAATTTTCAGACATGTCTTTATAACGCTACCTACAAAAAAGGTTAAACTAAATAATAGCTCACTAAATCTAAAGGTCAGTCATTAGACGGCAACCATCGCATGAACGTTTTTTACGGCTTTTCCTTATGCATACTCACATATCGTCGGGTTAAAACTACAACGAGACATCTACATATATTGATGTTTTGAGTTAAGTATACAGCAACATGCAGAAAGAACGGTTCTATGCTCCAGTCTAGTCGGTTTTTTGTAATGTAGGCTAGGTTAGGTTTAAGTGGCGGCAAATTAGCAACACATAGACCAAAAAGGTCCGTAGTGATACCACATCATCCCGGACGTTGAGTCACGTAGATGTAATTAATTAGATGTAATAATGGGGTTTCAGCCCTCTTCAGGCTTGAGCGTGAAGGCTTTAGAAGCCATTGCGAAGTTTTTTTATTGGTTTAAGACCAGTAGTTGAAAGTTCTTCAAGATTGCTAAAAAAACATTTGTCCAAGGGTTTTAAATCTGGTTCTGCAAAGCGCTGGACAAAAACACAGTAGATGTTCCAAATTCTCCTCTTCGTCTTCATTACACCACCGACACCTACTATCTGCTAGAATGCCCATTCTATGAGCGTGATAACCAATAAGACAGTGTCCAGTGATGGCTCCCACAACAGTTCTACATGTTTTACGAGATAAAGAGAGAAGGTAGTCGGTTTTATCTTTACAGAAAGTTGGGCAAAAATTTGTGGTTATTATGCTAGTATTTGAGTTGATCCATTTTAGGTTAGCCTAACAGTAAAGCGATTTCTGATATATAACATTGTGGTGCTGTAAGGGAAGTGATACGCTTAACGGTTCACCATCGAGTAGCACACCTGATTTTGCCTGTTCATCAGAAATTTCGTTGCCCTCTGTACCTTGGTGACCAGGTACCCAGTTCAGGTATGTTTCAAACTTACTGCTGAGGGTTTGAAGTAGATTATAGCATCGAAGGACTGACTTGGATTTAATTATATAGTTTGTAAGGGACTTAAGTGCAGCTTGGCTGTCAACATAAAAATTTACCCTTTCGAAGCCTCTGCTCGCCATTACATTTTCCGTCGCCATACTAATCGCCTCCAACTCAGTTTGAAAGATGCTACAGTATTGTGGCAATTTATACTTTAATGTTGTATTATAGGTGGGAATGAAAACCCCTGCTTCTTGTTTAGAGCCATCCGTGTAAATATTAATAGAATTCGATGAGTCTGAAGCTCGGTTAACCCAGGAATTTCTCGATTCTATGTTAACAGAGAACTTCGTATCAAGATGCAGTGTTGGTTTACAGTAGTCAGTCGACTTTTTACAAACAGAGCTTAGTTTGCTGTGTCCGAATTCTCTGAAGCTGAAACCCTCAACTTCTTTCAATCGGATCGCAGTTTTAAAGACTACTCTTTTCGCATGTAAGTCAATAGGAAGCATGTTAAGTATTACATTTAATGATTCAGCTGATGTAGTTTTTAGAGCACCCGTAATGCTCAGGCACATAAGTTGTCGAATTCTTTCTAATGGTTTTAAGAGAGATCTATTTTCGAGTGCACTCCACCAGATAAATACTCCCTATAACAATATAGGCCTTACGACAGAGCAGTGTATCCAGTGTGTCACCTTAGGTTCTAAGCCCCAAGTGCGACCAAACATAACTTTGCATTATTAGCTTTTGCTACGCGTTCTTCAATGTTTTCTTTCCAATGTATACAGAACAAAAAACTTGTGAAAATTCACCTAAGAATCGAGTATAATTTGCCTAAGATCTTAGGGCTATATGCTCCAGCTAAGTTATTAGGTAATGTAACATAGAAAACTTAGGTAAAACTAAGGTAAATTTTACTAAGGCAATTTACATACATAAAATTATTAGTTAAATTGCCGAAGCTATTTAGATAACATGCGTAACTAACTTAGGCAATATTACAAATATTGGCTTTGTATGAAATTTTATATCAAAGTGCCAGTTAAAGTTCCAGTTAATGCTTAACTGGACATTGTGAAATTGGCCCTTATTCTTATAATCTAAACATATGAATCGAATAAAATACATCGGGTTCAAATGAATTCAGAGATATGACTAATAATATAATGTGAGTTGTTTGTCTCTGTGCCCTAATGAATCCCATTCATCTCCGTCAAAAAATTTCACAGATAGGACACACTTATATTTTGAAAGACGTAACATCGAATTTTGCAGTGCTTTTTGTAGGTATGACACGTTATCCTTTGCATCAGTATCAAACCATAGTCATCTACTTCAAATTCAGAAATTGTATGGTGAATAAATATGTCGTCCCATGGTTACAGCCGTGAAAAAACTGTCCAACTTTTAAAATTACATCTGCATCTTCAGATTTTAATCTAGTTTAAATAAAATTACGTATTTAAAATAATAAAATATTAAATAAAAAATAACTTACGACAGAAGAATTCTGAACCATTTTTCAATTCAAAGAATATATAATTGACACATACATACGTATGTATGAAATGATGAAATAGAAAAAAAAAGAATTTTTAAAACTGCCAAAGTTTTTAGTTAAATATTACCTACGTTCTTTGGCAAATCACCTAAGTTTTTTTAGGCAAGTTGCCGAAATTCTACTAAACTAAGTCATGCATAAATTTACATAGAACTTAAGGACTGCCCCAACAAAATTTGTCCCTTTTATTCCTTAAGATTATATTTTACCTGATGATCGTCCAGGTCGAAATATGGGTGTTATATTTTCTATATAACATGACAATCAAAAAAATATATAACACTTGGCAAACAAACTTCAGACGATAAAGATATCTAGCAATCAAGAAAAAAAAGAGCAAACTCATTTTGTACACTTGCCTGCAAAAACCAGAATTAAAATATTCAGCCAAAGCTAAAAAAACATGTTCATCAAAAATCACTGTCCAAGGGGTTATTTCGAATTATAGAAAGGGTCAACTTACTACGTGGAAAAAGAGTTTAGGTAGAAAAGCCAGCGACAATTGGTAAAAAAAGTGAAGCGCCTTTTTAATCAGAATCCCAACACTTCAGAACGAGATATGGCTGCCAGAGCAGGAACCTCAAAATTTTCTATAAACAGACTAAAGAAAAAACTTAAGCTAAGAACCTACAGAGTTCAAAAAGTACCAAACCGTTCCGATGAAAAGCATTTAGAGGCTCAAAAGCGAGCTCGAAAGTTATATGTCGGTTACCTGACTTAATTTGACTGCTGCATAATGGACGATTAAACATACGTTAAGGCAGATTTTAAATAGCTAACAAGACACGAATTTTACACCTGTTCAGAGGAGGGGCAGATACAGAGCAAATTTAAAGAGAAGAAAATTACAAAATTTCCCAAGCAGTATATGGTTTGGCAGGCCATATGCACCTGCGGTCTGAGGAGCATTTTTTTTTTGTAACACTGGGCACAATTAACTCAAAAATTTATATTGATGAATGCTCTGAAAAACGTTTCCTGCCATTTATTCGTGAGCACGGTGGCATTGTAATGTTCTGGCCTGATTTAGCAACCTCTCACTACTCTAGAGCCACCATAGAATAGTACAATAGCAATAATGTAAATTTTGTTCCCAAAAATGCGAATCCACCTAACGGCCCACAGCTTCGACCTATTGAGAGATATTGGGCTCTAATAAAATCAGATCTTTAGAAGAGTAAAGGCACTGCAAAAAATTTAAAAGATTTCAAAAATAAGTGGCGAAGGTCGTACGGTACTTTCGCCGAAACAACTGTACAATACTTAATGAAGGGTCTTAAGAAAAAAGTAAAATATTTTTATACAAAATAAATATTTGTTAATAGTGTAAGGTTATTTATGTTTGTTATACTACACATTAATAAATAAAAAACAAAATTTAAAAAAAATTCATTACGTATTTTTTTGTTAATAAAAAACAAAGGGAAAAATTTTTCCGGGGCAGTCCTTACCCAATGTGCACAAAAACGGATGAGGATCCGTTTCGAATCCATTACGAGTTCATAAAGGTATAAAAAACGTAATCCGCGGTAACGGATCCATTTCGAACCCGTAACATACATCAAAAACGAATTCAAAACGCTTTGTTTAGATAAAAAAAAAAAAACATTTTGAAGCGCTTATTAGCGAATAAAAAAAAATTATTTTCCGCAGTGCGGGCCCGTTTCGAATCCGAAACTTATGTAAAAACGAATTCAAAACGGATTTGCTTTTAAATATGTTAATGCTGTATATTTACAGAAAAAAACCGTTTTGATGCGCCTATTAGCAATTAAAAAATAATAAAAAGAAAAAAACGGAAGAAAAATAAAGGGTAAAAATCCACCTCTGGTAGGATTCGAACCTGGGCAAATCCGTTTCGATTCCGTAAATACTTCAAATACGAACTCAAAACGGATTTGCTTTATTTAATTTTTATGATAAAAAAAATATTTTTGATTTGTTTTTTTTTTTCTTTTTATTTTATTGCGTATGATTTATTGTAAACTTTTCAAACTCTGTTTGAAAAAATGTTTTTGATTCCAAATTTGAGTACATAACATTTTTTAGAAGGGAAGAAAAACAACACAGAATACTTATAAAAGAACAACAGAAATTTGTTTAATATACAAACTTTAAATCTCAACATCAAATAAGTCTACATCAGTTAAGTAAACATCATATCGGTCAATAGCCTAGTTGTCTAACGTCTCGTGTATGAAAGATTAATACCCCGGGAGCCTGTGTTCGACTCCCGGCCGGGCTAGTATATTTTTTTATTTTTTTTTTGTTATTTTGTTTTTTTTAATTAAAAATAAGCGCTTCACCCTGTTTTCTTTTTTTTTTTTTATAAGCAGCATTAACATTATTAAAAGCGAATCCGTTTTGAATTCGTTTCTGATGTACGTTACAGGTTCGAAACGGATCCATAAAAGAAGAAAAAACGATTCGTTTTTTTTTTAGGAATCCTTCCCGCAAACGGATCAGTAACGGATACGTAACGGATTCCGTAACGGATAAAAAGAACGAAAATATGAACCCGTTACGGATCCGAAACGAGTCCGTTTGGCACACTGGGTACCCAATGTGCACAAAAACGGATGAGGATCCGTTTCGAATCCATTACGAGTTCATAAAGGTATAAAAAACGTAATCCGCGGTAACGGATCCATTTCGAACCCGTAACGTACATCAAAAACGAATTCAAAACGCTTTGTTTAGATAAAAAAAAAAAAAAAACATTTTGAAGCGCTTATTAGCGAATAAAAAAAATTAAATTCC
>CATOTO010000253.1:0-27584 GCA_951812925.1 Calliopum simillimum | reverse complement strand
GGTGTCGTGGCTTTGCCGTAGTCGCTGATGAGGTGCGCAACCTCGCTCACCGCACTCAGGAGTCGGCTGAAGAGATCCATAAAATGATCACCTCGCTGCAAGTGGGCTCGCGTGAAGCGGTAACCACCATGAACGCCAGCCAGGCTTCCAGCGAAGAGAGCGTCGAAGTGGCCAACCAGGCCGGCGAGCGGCTGGTCAGCGTGACGCAGCGAATTGTCGAGATCGACGGCATGAACCAATCAGTGGCCGCCGCCACCGAGGAGCAGACCGCCGTGGTAGAAAGCCTCAACGTTGATATCAACCAGATCAACCTGCTGAACCAGCAGGGCGTGGTCAACCTCAATGAAACACTGCGGGACTGCGATGCGCTCTCCCAGCAGGCCAGCCGATTGAAGCAGTTGGTTGACAGCTTCAAGCTCTGACTTTCGAGTGCAAAGCTGGAGCGAGTGCGCTCGCTCCAGCTGTTCAGCCGACTATCCGGCGCACATTCTCCAGCGCACTGTCGGCAAACGCTTGTGCAAACGCATCAAATTGCGCCTGGGTGGCTTCAACCGGTTCACCGATGATCGTCCAGGTTGCTCTGGAGCGACCGTCGTCCAGCGCCTCGACGCTCATCGCCGCCCACAGGCGCGCTATACCCATGGTGTTGTAGATCGTAGTCCAGGTCATGCGCATGGCGGCTTCATCCCGGCTGTTGAGTTGTTCAACCACGCAGTGACCGTCGTGAAAAAATTTGGTGCGCAAGGCACCGATGCCCGAGCCGGTCATTTCTATATGTGACAGGGCCGGAATAAAAGTATCAAAACCTGCAAAGTGACCGACCAAGGCCCACAGGCGAGCCGCTTCGCACTCGACGATAACGCAGGCCTGTACCGGTGCCGCACACGGATTTCGGATTAACGTATCCGGTTGTAGTGGTTTCATGAAAAGGTCCTTAAAGCAGTTCACAGAAAGCCGACAGCCTTGAGGTAGTCGCAGCCCTGGCGAAGCAGCGCCGAAGTCTTTTCGGGGTAGTGCGCGCCCATCTTTTCCACACCATGACGTGCGTTGTCATGCCGGATCATTGAGGTGTCGCCGATGTCTTCGCCCGGCCCATCCAGATAAAACCCCAGCACCCCGAACAACGCGTTGTCTCGATCAACTGTTCGCAACGCCTGTTGCCAGTGCGCAACACTGACACGGTCGAAGGCATGCCCTGCCTGGCAGAACGCATCAAGGTAGTTGTCCCAACTCAGCGGCTGTGGGTTGTGCAAGTTGAAGACGTTGCGCTCGCTGTCGAACTGGCCGCAGTGAAAAGCGAGAAAACGCGCAAAAAAGTCCACCGGCATCAGGTCGAAGTTCACCTCCAGTCGAGGCACCAGACCCAGTTGCAGCGAGCCCTTGAGCATCAGCATCAGGCGATTTTTCCGGGGTTGGCAAACACCGTTGCGGCTGTTGAAACCGATGTTGCCCGGACGCAGTATGTTGACCCACGCGCCTTGGGCCACCGCACGCCCCAATAGCCGCTCAGCCACCCACTTGGAGAGGTTGTAGCCATTCTTGACGTAGATCGGCAGTGTCGCCGCCGCCGGTGACTCCAGAACGTGGCCGCCCGTATCGATGCTGCTGCAGGCCGACAGCGTTGAGATGAAGTTCATGACTTTCTTGCAGTGAGTCTCGCACAGGCGCAAACATTCCCGAACGGGGTGGACGTTGTCCGGTGCCAACAACGCATAGTCCATCACGTGGTTGACCTGTGCCGCGTTGTGCACCAGCACGCCAAACTCCCTTGCGAGCGCGTCATACACGTCGCAGGCCAGACCCAGGCGTGGCTGGCTGACATTGGCGGCGTACACCCGCACCCTGCTCATGTCCAGATGCTCCAGGCGATACTCCTTCAATGCCTGGCTCAATCTCGTTGCGGCCGGTTGGCCCGGCAACTCACGCACCAGGCACGCGATCTCTGTTGCGCCACCTGCCAGCAATGCTTCGACGACATGTATGCCAATAAAACTGTTGGCGCCCGTCACAATCACTTTGCGCCGATCGCCAGCCCGTGTCCCGGGCAGCACCGCCAGCACCTGTTCAGTTTGCGCATCGCGCACGGCCTGGCTGGATGCGGCATCGGGCAGCGCACTGTTCTCCATCAGCAAGGCGAGGGTGTTGATCGTCGGCCTTTCGAAGAAGCGATTGAGCGGCACACTGCGGCCGAATTGTTCACGAATTCTCAGCAACAGAGTCGACAGCAAAATGGAGTGGCCACCGAGTGTGAAGAAGCTGTCATCCAGCCCCAGATCATCCACAGGCACCCGCAGCAATTCACCCCATAGCCGCGCCAGTTGCCGTTGAAGTGGCGTATGCGCAGTGCGGCCATCGCCAGCCAATGAGGTTTGAACCGGCAACGCCAGCAAGGCCTGACGGTCGACCTTTCCGCTGCCGGAGCAGGGCAGGGCAGGCAGTTCGGCCCACACCTGGGGTTGCAGATAATCAGGCAACCACTGCCGCGCGTGTTGCTTGAGGTCGACCAGCGTAGCGTTGCCCTCCGGATGAGCGACTACCCCACGAATCCTGCCGTCGCGCTCGATCACCACCGCAACCTGACGAAACAGCTGACTGTCGCGCAGGCATTGCTCGATCTCCTGCGGCTCGACCCGCACCCCACGGATCTTTACCCGATCATCACGGCGTCCGCCGAGTTGTATGCCGTCGTCCGTCCATTTCGCGAGGTCACCACTGCGGTAGGCCCTGACAACCTGAGCGTCCGGCAGTGTCAGCTCGACAAAGAGACTGTCGAGTACTGGCGTGGCGCTCAAGTACCCCAGGCTCACCCCGGGTCCGACGATATACAACTCGCCCATGACCTGCTCATCCACGGGCTTCATGTCCTCGTCGAGAATCAGCACCTGACTATTGGCGATCGGACGCCCAACATTCGTGTTGCTATCTGTGCGCTGCAGCACGCGATGCGTCACCAGTACCGTGGCTTCGGTGGGGCCGTAGAGGTTGTGCAGGTGGCACTGCCCGGCCAGGCGTTCGATGACATGAGGTTCGCATGCTTCGCCACCCGTCAGCAGGTGGGTCAGGCCCAGCGGCTCATCCAGCGGCAGGATACCGAGCAGCGCCGGTGGCAGGAATGCGTGGGTGATGTGCTGCTGGCAAATCAATTCCACCAGTTGCTGTGGGTCACGCCGCTGCGCCTCACCGGGAATGATCAACTGCGCGCCGGCCATCAGACTCGGGAAAATATCCATCAGCGATGCATCAAAGTGCAACGCGGCAAACTGCAGCACACGGCTCTGTTCACTCAACCCCATGCAACCACAGAACCAGGCGGTGAAGTGCGCCAGGTTGCCCTGGCTGAGCCGCACGCCTTTTGGTCGGCCACTGGTGCCGGACGTGAAGAGCATGATGCACGGAGCGCTCGGGTCTGGCCGAGGGGGCGGCAGCGGTGGCGCAGCATCTTGCAGGTCGCAACCACGCACATCCAGCGCCGTGAAGTGTTCACGCAGCGGGTGGTGGCCCTCATCGAGCAACACACGGGCGCCTGCGCTTTCCAGCATGGCCTGCTGGCGCCGGAGAGGATGCTCCGCAGCCACTGGCAGGTACACCGCGCCGCAGCCAAGAATCGCAAGGATGCTCGCGTACAGTGCAACTGACTTTTCCAGGCAGACCCCGACGATCGCTGACCCTTCAACACCCTCCAGCAGTGCTGCCAGCCTTTGCTGGATCGCCCAGGCCTGCGTCTGCAGTTGCCGGTAAGTAACGACCTCGCCCGCTATATACAGCGCGGGGCGCTCGGCGAAGGTAATGAGGCTGGCCTGCAATCGCTCGATCATCGGCACTTGCGCCGCTCGCAGTAGCGCCGGGTCTGCCGTGCGATTGAACCGATGCAGGTAGGCCAGTGCATCCAGACTCTGCAAGTCCTGGTCAGGCCAGTCGTTGGCAAAGGCTGGCGAAACACACAGCTGCGGATCGCGTGCAAGGCGACTCACCTGCAGCGCCACCCACTCCACCAGCGCGCGTGTCGCCCGGCGACACAATTGATGGCCATTCCCGCTGGGCTCTTCGGCCACGTCCAGCACGCTCACCAGGCAATGGTCATGGTTGTAGCTGCGCAACTGCACTAGAGGTAATCCAGACTCGGTCGGCGAGCCAATGCCCAGTCGCAGGCTCAGGCGCGGCGTTCCCGCCAATCGCATCGGCAACGGCTGGCCGCCGTCGTCGATCACCAGATCAACGCCCTCGTCTGCGCTGCGATGACCATAGTCTTCCAGCTCTGCCCGCACAGCATTCAACGCCTTGCTGGTGCCGACCCATCCCACTGTCAGGCACCTCATGCCGCTCTCCCGGCCGGCGACAGATAGTCATCCACGGCCGCTGCCACGCTGGGCGTCTGGAGCAGACCGCTGTGCTGCAAAAACGTCATGATGTTGCAAACCAAGGGGTGCTGGCGGGTGATGGGAAACGCCAGTGCCTCCACCTCGTCTTTCAAGGCCTCACGGATGCGCGCGCTGACACCCAGATGTTCGATCAACTGCAGGTCGAAGGTTTTTTGCAGATCGTTGGTCAAGTAATGCATTAGAAACGTCGGCAGCACATGAGCGATGCTGTCGCGATCAGCCGGGCTGGCCGCCTGCCAATACAGATGCACCAGATTTGTCCAGAAACGGGCATGGCGGCCTTCGTCGAACAGGTGATCTGCCATCATGCCGCGGATGGACGACTTGACACTTTCGTCCCTGGAAAAAGCCGCCACCTCATGGGTCACGGTGTTTTCGGCAATCGCCACACCAATCAACTCCACGGCATCGCGCAGATGAGCAGGCGCCTGTGCCTGCGCTGCCGGCAGCGCGCGGCTGAGTTCGATCTGCCTGGGCAGTTCGAGGGGCTGGATGCCGGTCATGCTCAGGGTCTGATGCAGGAAATCCAATGCCACCAGTGCGTGGTAATCCTCGTCCACCACGACGGACATTGCGTCGTAGCGACAGGCCAGGGGGAAGGGTGGCGTGAAGCGATCCTTGGCAATGCTGCGGGCGGTCCTGTCGACAATTTCAGTCTCGAAAATCACTACATCATTGATGTATTTGTAAAAGCTTTGTACCAGCACAAAGTCTCGCCATTGCGCGCAGTGTTCGACGAACGTCGCACTCAATACCAGCGGCTGGCGGCTCAGCGGGAAGATCAATTTGTCATCGTTTTCCAGCAGACGGCGCGGGCGCGTGCGCACGGTTGCGCGGTGCTCCCAATCGTCAGCGAAGGCGCAGTGATCGGTGATACTCATGGATGCGCCTCCTGCAGCGAGGCGCGAAGGTCGTCCCAGAAATGGATCCGTTGCTCAATCGCGCTCAAGGCGAACGCTTCAGCCTGTTGCCGGCGATGCACGTCCCCACTGATCAGGCGCTCAAGCATCGCCTGCGCGCCGGGTTCATGGTCCTCGGCGTCCAATTGAATGTGGCGGTTGAGATAATGGCGCAGCATCGGCGCCTGGCTGATCAAGGCCGCGCTACCTTGCAACAGGCGCCCAAACATGGCCGGTATGACGCTCTCACGGCCGTGCAGGAAGGCTGCCGCAACGCAGTGGGTAGGTGCGTCGAGCACGGTGTGCAGCGTGCTGCCGACAAACCGCGCCATGCCGGGCAAAATCTCTAAAGATTGCAACGCAACGTGAGCGTCTACCCCCTGGCGTTGAAGCGTGATGAAACGATCGATGGCGACAGTGCTGGCACCTGTTTCAAGCATGCCCTCACGGTACAACTCGAAATGGCTGCAATAGCCTGCGCCAGGATGTTCATCCGACTCCTCACCCAGCACGATCTCATTGATCAGCCGAGCGGCCTGAGGGTCGGTGGGAGGGAGCCAAGGCAACTGCGTGCCAGCCAGGTCCCGTTGCAGGCGTTTGGTGAGGCTCATGAAGTCCCATACAGCAAATACATGGCTCTGCATAAAAAGTTGTAACTTTCTGAGTGAAGTTATTTCATTAAATAAAGGATGACTGCATAGCTGCAGTTTTTTCTGCTCAATTAAAGTTCGATACATGGTTGATGCCTATAAATTTGTTGCGACTGCGCTGAACGCAGAACGGCTTTATTGGTTTTGAACTAGACAGTCAGGATTTTTACCGGGCCGAGCGCGTAGCGGCGCATTTTCGAAGGCATGGACTTGCGCGGCCGGTTTAAGTGTCTGGTTTAGTGGCGCAGGATAATAAGCGGATTAAACGTTTGGATGAGCTTGCAAATCATATTAAAAGTTTTTCGAGAAAATACGTGTTGTGAGGGAGTTATTTACTTAAGTGTGGGAAGTTTCTTTAACCTGCGCAGGCTCAAGCAAGTTGTGTCGGCAGGGCCTGCCCTTGATGGCAAGGGCGCCCCGAACGGCATGAGCTTTACTTGGCGGCTGTTTCAAGGCCATTGAGATAGGCGGATATAACTTCCATCCCTCGCGTCAGGTGATTGCGCAGGGTGAGGATGCTCTCATCGGTCTTCTTCTGCGCCACCAGGCTCAGCAGTTCGCGGTGGTCTTCCTGAGACGTCTCACCCAGCCCCATCGCCTCCAGATTGAAGCGCAGGAAGCGTTCTTCTTCATTCAGGCCATGTTCGACCAGCTTGAGCAGCCGCTGATTGGGCGCCTTGCCATACAGCGCCATGTGGAACAGACGGTTCAGGCGTCCGATCTCGGTATAGTCTTTTTCCCGTTCCAGGGCGTTGATCAATGTCTCGGCCTCGGCAATGTCGGCCTCGGTGAGCAACGGAATCGACAGGCGCAGGGCCTCTGACTCCAGCAGGATGCGCAAGGCGTAGGTTTCAGCCGAGTTGTCTTCGATCAAGGGCGCCACCACAGCGCCCTTATGCGTCACCACGTGCAGCAATGACTGCGCCTCCAACTGGCGCAAGGCTTCACGCACCGGCATACGGCTGACGCCGAACAGGCTGGCCAGTTCCTGCTGGCGCATAGCGGTGCCGCACGGTAAACGGCCATCGAGAATCGCGTTGCGCAAGGTTTCTTCAATTACGGAACGAGCAAGATGAGCGGGAATGGGTCCACTGACCTTAATGCTGTTCAACAGGTTCGGTTTCTGCGTCACGGCTACGCTCTCCTCCCTTTTTAAAATGAGTATGGCTAATTGGATCCAAAGCACACTAGAGACCGCCCCAAAACTTGTCAAACGAGCAAGGTTTTCGGCTTGTAATGGCTTAAACAAGGGGTTCTTGGCCCCCACGCCCAGGTTTGCGACGTCTTACATGACTTCGTCAAATTAATGATTTGCCGCTTTTGCGCAGCTTACCCGCCCCAGCCTGTTCATCGACACATTAGCGTCTATAGATATTCACTAATGGTATTTAAACTAGCGTTCTTATGTCTATAAAGTTGCTCTCCTGTCCGACCGGGAGTCAGTTCATGTCCGCCACCTCTACTGTGCCAACAGCGACCCTCACCCCTCAAGCGTTCGAGATTCGTCCACTGTCCGGCAGCGTCGGTGCCGAGGTCATTGGTCTGGACCTTTCTCACCCGGTCAGCGACGAGGATTTCGCGCGCATTCACCGCGCGCATCTGGACCGTCACGTCGTGGTATTTCGCGACCAGCGCATTACGCCCGCTCAGCAGATCGCCTTCAGCCGCCGTTTCGGTGTATTGCAAATTCACGTACTCAAACAGTTCCTGCTTGCCAATCACCCGGAAATCCTGATCGTTTCCAACATCATGGAAAACGGCCAATCCATCGGCTTGGGCGATGCCGGTAAATTCTGGCATTCGGACCTCTCCTACAAGGAACTGCCGAGCCTGGGTTCGATGCTGCACGCCCAGGAGCTGCCTTCCGAAGGCGGCGACACCCTGTTTGCCGACATGCACAAAGCCTGGGACCAGTTGCCCGAGCACCTGCGCAACGCCGTGCAAGGCCGCAGCGCCGCGCATTCCTACACGGCGCGCTACAGCGAAACCAAATTCGAAGGTAACTGGCGCCCGACGCTCACCCCGGAGCAGTTGGCCCAGGTGGCGGAAGTGGTGCACCCCATCGTGCGCACCCACCCGGAAAACGGCCGCAAGGCGCTGTTCGTCAGTGAGGGGTTCACCACCCGCATCGTCGGCCTGCCCGAAGACGAAAGCCGCGACCTGCTGGCCCAGCTCTATGCCCACAGCGTGCTGCCGGAAAACATCTACCGCCATCGATGGCAACCCCACGACATGGTGTTCTGGGACAACCGCTCGCTGATCCACCTGGCCGCCGGTTGCCCGAGCCACCTGCGGCGCAAATTGTTCCGCACCACCATCCAGGGCGATGCGCCTTTCTGAACCTTATTGCACGAGAGTTGAAATGAACGCGCCTTTGCCAGGCCACGCGGCCAGCAACCTGAGCACCGCCCAACCGCTGTTGGCAGTGGACAACGTCAGCCTCGAGTACCGCACCCCGGAGCGGGTGGTGCGCGCCACGCACCAGGTCAGTTTCGAGATCGACCCGGCCGATCGCTACGTGTTGCTCGGCCCCTCGGGCTGCGGCAAATCCACGCTGCTCAAGTCCATCGCCGGGTTTATCAAACCCAGTGAAGGCGAGATTCGCTTGCTGGGGCAAAAAGTCGAGCAACCGGGTCCGGATCGCATCGTGGTGTTCCAGGAATTCGACCAACTGCCGCCCTGGAAAACCGTCAAACAGAACGTGATGTTCCCGTTGCTGGCGTCCAGGACCCTCAAGCGCCGTGAGGCCGAAGAACGCGCGCTGCACTACCTCGACAAAGTCGGCCTCAGTGCCTTCGCCGATGCCTACCCGCACACCTTGTCCGGCGGCATGAAAGCCCGCGTGGCCATCGCCCGTGCCCTGGCCATGCAGCCGAAAATCCTGCTGATGGACGAACCCTTCGCCGCCCTCGACGCCCTTACCCGACGCAAGATGCAGGAAGAACTGCTGCTGCTCTGGGAAGAGGTGCGCTTCACCCTGCTGTTCGTCACCCATTCCATCGAAGAAGCGCTGGTGGTCGGCAACCGCATCCTCCTGCTGTCGCCCCACCCGGGGCGCGTGCGCGCGGAAATCCACAGCCATCAATACGACCTGCACAGCCTCGGCGGTGTGGATTTTCAGGCCTCGGCGCGGCGCATTCATCGTCTGCTGTTCGATGAAGCGCCCGAGGCCGAACGCGAGTTGGGTTTCGCCGATATTCGCATCGCTTACTAGAGGGTTGCCCCATGCGCCAGGAATACGAAATAACCCTCGAACCGCTGCTCAGTGTGCCGGTGGAACGCGCATTGCCGCTGCGCCAGCGCCTGTGGCAACAAGGTTGGCTGCGCAAGGGCTTGATCCTGATCGTGCTCGCGATCATTTGGGAGTCTGTGGCGCGCTATCAGAACAACGACCTGCTGCTGCCGAGCTTCTTGCAGACCTTCCAAGCGTTGTACGACGGTCTGCTCAGCGGTGAACTGCTCAGCAAGGTCAGCATTTCCCTGGCGGTGCTGATCAAGGGCTACCTGATCGGCATCGTGCTGGCCTTGGCCCTGACCACGCTTGCCGTCTCGACGCAACTGGGCCGCGACTTGTTGAGCACGCTGACCTCGATGTTCAACCCGCTGCCGGCGATTGCCCTGCTGCCGCTGGCGCTGTTGTGGTTCGGCCTGGGCCAGAACAGCCTGATCTTCGTGTTGGTGCATTCGGTGCTGTGGGCGCTGGCGCTCAATACCTATTCGGGGTTTCTCGGCGTGTCCGACACCCTGCGCATGGCCGGTCGCAACTACGGCCTCAAGGGCATGCGCTTCGTGCTGTTCATTCTGATCCCGGCCGCGCTGCCATCGATCCTGGCCGGCCTCAAAATCGGCTGGGCCTTTGCCTGGCGCACCTTGATCGCCGCCGAGCTGGTGTTTGGCGCCACCAGCGGCAAGGGCGGGCTGGGCTGGTACATCTTCCAGAACCGCAACGAGCTTTACACCGACAAGGTATTCGCCGGCCTGGCCGTGGTGATTCTGATCGGCCTGCTGGTGGAAAACCTGGTGTTCGACACGTTCGAGCGGCTCACCGTGAAACGCTGGGGCATGCAGCGATAGGCCGGCCATCCCTGTTAGGATTGCGGTCCATTCACCCTTTCAAGACCGCGAGTGCCTGGCATGCAATTACCGGACATGAACCTGCTGGTCGCCCTCGACGCACTGCTCGATGAAGGCAGCGTGGTCGGCGCCGCACGGCGGATGAACCTCAGCCCGGCGGCCATGAGCCGCACCCTCACACGTATCCGCGAGGCGGTGGGCGACCCGATCCTGGTGCGCGCCGGACGCGGCCTGGTGCCCACGCCCAAGGCGCTGCAACTGCAAGGCCAGGTGCGCAACGTGGTGGAACAGGCCGCGCTGTTGTTTCGCTCGGCCGACCAGGTGGATTTGAGTACCTTGCGGCGTCGCTTCAGCGTGCGAGCCAACGACTTCTTCATCGGCGTGTATGGCGGTCGTCTGTTCGACACCATGGAGCGCATGGCGCCACTGTGCGAGCTGTACTTCGTGCCCGAAGGCGACACCGACGACGAGGCTCTGCGCGAAGGGCGCCTGGACCTGCGGGTGAGCAACACGCTGCCCGTCACCCCTGAAGTGAAGGTGCAGAACCTCTTTTCCACCACCTTTGTCGGGCTGGCGCGTGAAGGCCACCCCTTGTTCGACGGGGACATCACCGCCGCACGGTTTGCCGGTTATTCCCATATCAGCATCTCGCGCCGGGGCATCGCGCGCGGGCCGATCGACACCGCCTTGAACGCACAAGGCCTGGAGCGTCGGGTGGCGATGATTGCCCCGGGGTTTCACGGCGCGATGTTCATGCTGCCCGACTCCGACCTGCTGCTGCCGGTGCCCAAGGAAGCGCTCCTGAGCGTCAAGCGGCTGAACCTGCCGCTGCGTGCTTTTGCCTTGCCGATCTCGCTGCCGACTTTGGTGCTGACCCAATCCTGGCACCCGCGTTTCGACAAGGACCCGGCGCACAAATGGCTGCGCGAAACCTTTCGCGAAAGCTGCCAGGCCACCTGGCTCGAAGCCCAGCCCACCTGACCCTCCCACATGGATTGCGTTGTACGCAGCTATACCCTGCCAATAAGTAACTTTTTGTCATGTGTACACCCCCCTAAACTGCTCGGGTGCTTAACAACCCGAGTTACCGTACATGACTTCCCTCGCTGCCCCCGCCCTGCAGGCCGCAGCCAAACCTGTCGCGCTTGCCCCTCCGGTGTTCGGCCCGCGCATCATCATCGGCCTGGTCGGTGTGTTACTGGCGGTGCTGGTGTCCGGCCTCAACGACATGGTCACCAAGATCGCCCTCGCCGACATCCGTGGCGCGCTGTTCATCGGCTATGACGAAGGCACCTGGCTGGTCGCGGCCTACACCGCTACCTCCGTGGCGGCCATGGCCTTTGCGCCCTGGTGCGCGGTGACCTTCTCCCTGCGTCGCTTCACCCTGTGCGCCATCGGCCTGTTCACTCTGCTCGGTATCCTCTGCCCGTTCGCGCCGAACTACGAAAGCCTGTTGCTGCTGCGCACCGTGCAAGGCCTGGCCGGCGGCGCATTGCCGCCGATGCTGATGTCGGTGGCGCTGCGCTTTCTGCCGGCCAACATCAAGCTGTATGGCCTGGCCGGCTACGCACTCACCGCCACCTTCGGCCCGAGCCTGGGCACGCCGCTGGCTGCGCTGTGGACCGAGTACGTGGGCTGGCAGTGGGCGTTCTGGCAGATTGTCGCGCCCTGCCTGCTGGCGATGGCGGCGGTGGCCTACGGGTTGCCGCAGGACCCGCTGCGCCTGGAGCGCTTCAGGCAGTTCAACTGGCGTGGCCTGCTGCTGGGCTTTCCGGCGCTCTGCATGCTGGTGATCGGCCTGCTGCAAGGCAACCGCCTGGACTGGTTCGAGTCCGGCCTGATCACCTTTTTGCTCGGCGGCGGCACCCTGTTGCTGGTGCTGTTCCTGCTCAATGAGTGGTCGCAGCCGCTGCCGTTTTTCAACGTGCAGATGCTCGGCCTGCGCAACCTGGCGTTTGCCCTGATCGTGCTGGCTGGGGTGCTGATGGTGCTCACCTCGGTGATCATCATCCCGTCGAGTTTCCTTGCTCAGGTGCAGGGCTACAGGCCGCTGCAGACCGCGCCGGTGATGTTGCTGATGGCCTTGCCGCAATTGATCGCGCTGCCGCTGGTGGCGGCGCTGTGCAACCTGCGTCGGGTCGATTGCCGCTGGGTGCTGGGCGTGGGTTTGAGCCTGCTGGTGCTCAGTTGTCTGGGCAGTTCGCACCTGACCTCGGCGTGGATTCGCGACGACTTCTATGGCTGGTACCTGCTGCAAATCATCGGGCAACCCATGGCGGTTCTGCCGCTGCTGATGCTCTCCACCGGCAGCATCCAGCCTGTTGAGGGGCCGTTCGCCTCGGCCTGGTTCAATACCGTCAAGGGCCTGTCTGCGGTGGTTGCCGCCGCAGTGCTCGAAACCCTGACCACCCGGCGCGAACACTTCCACTCCACCACCCTGGTGGACCGCCTGGGCAACTCGCCCCTGGCCGACGGCGATGCGCCGGGCCTGGCTCAGCGCCTGCACGAGCAGGCCACGGTGCTCACCTCTTCGGATCTGTATGTCGTCATGGCCGGTGTCGCGGTGGCGTTGATCCTGCTGATTTTCTGGATGCCCACGCGGATTTATCCGCCTCGCGCACCGACGTAGCCTCAAGGACTCCCCATGAAACGCAAAGACAAAATTGCCGTCTCCGTTATCGCTGTATTTGCCGTAGGCGTGCTGGTGTATCTGGTCACGCCGGGCCTGCTGGGCAGCCGGCGCCAGTCCACCAACGATGCCTTCGTCGCCGCCGACTTCACCCTGATTGCCCCGCGTGTGGCCGGCTTTATCAAAGAGGTGCTGGTGCAAGACAACCAGCAGGTCAAGGCAGGCCAACTGCTGGCGCTGATCGATGACCGCGATTTTCGCGCCGCCGCCCAGGCCGCCGATGCCGATGCGTTGGTCGCCCACGCCCAGCTCGAAAACGCCGGCGCCACCCTGGAGCGCCAAGGCTCGGTGATCGCCCAGGCCCAGGCCACCGTAGCGGCAGACCGCGCCGAAGTGGCGTTCGCCGAGCACGAACTGAACCGCTACAACCACCTCGCCGGCGTGGGCGCGGGCACCGTGCAGAACGCCCAGCAAGCCAAAACCCGCATCGACCAGGCCACCGCGCGCCTGGCCAAATCCACGGCGGTACTGGCGGCCGAACGCAAGCAGGTCGAGATTCTCAGCGCCCAGCGCGATGCAGCCGAAGGGGGGCTCAAGCGCGCCCAGGCAGCGTTGGAAATGGCCAGCTATCAGTTGTCCTACACGCGCATCGTCGCGCCGGTGGACGGCATGGTCGGCGAGCGCGCGGTGCGGGTCGGCGCCTATGTCACGCCGGGTAGCAAGTTGCTCGCCGTAGTGCCGCTGAGCGAGGCCTATGTGGTGGCCAATTTCCAGGAAACCCAGCTGTCGCACATGCACGCCGGCCAACCCGTGCAGGTGCGGGTCGACAGCCTCGACGGTGAGGTGCTCAACGGTCATCTGGAAAGCCTGGCGCCGGCTACCGGTGTGACGTTCGCCTCGATCAAACCGGACAACGCGACCGGCAACTTCACCAAAGTGGTGCAGCGCATCCCGGTGAAGATCATCCTCGAACCCGACCAGCCCCTCACCGAGCGTCTGCGGGTGGGCATGTCGGTGGAGGCCAGCGTCGACACCCAGCCGGTCGCGCAACCGCGTGAGGTGGCCCAGCAATGACACGTCTTGCCTGGCTCGCCTTGAGCGTCATCAGCCTGAGCGCCTGCACCGTCGGCCCGGATTTTCACACGCCCCAGGGGCCGCATGTCGAGCGTTGGCGCGAACCCCAGGGCCGTCAGGCGGACAGCCGCGCGGTGGCCGATCCGCTGCAGGAACGCTGGTGGGACGTGTTCGGTGATGCGCAACTGTCAGCCCTCACACGTCGCGCCCTCACCGATAACCTCGATCTGAAACTGGCCGGCAGCCGTCTGCAGCAAAGCCGCGCCGTGCGCCAGGTGACCACCGCCGGACGTTACCCCAACCTCGCGGCAAGCGGTGGCTACCAGCGCAAACGCAACAGTGGCGAAGGCCTGAACGACCCCTCCGGAGAAAACGGCCGCTCGGCGTTCAACCAATGGGACACGGGCTTCTCGGCCGCCTGGGAGCTGGACTTCTGGGGCCGCGTCAAGCGTGAGACCGAAGCCGCCGACGCCACCCTGCAAGTCGCCGAAGACGACCGCCGCGCCGTGCTGCTCTCGGTGCTGGCCGAGACCGCCCAGGACTACATCCAACTGCGCGGCGTGCAGAACACCCGCGCCGTTACCGAGCAGAACCTCGACGTCGCCCGGCACAGCCTGAAGCTCTCGCAACTGCGACTGGCCGACGGCGTCGCCACCGATCTGGACGTGGCCGAAGCCGCCGCCCAGGTCGCCACCATCGAAGCGCGCCTGCCGGAGTTGCAACAACGTCAGGACCAGTTGATCAACGCCCTCAGCCTGCTGATGGGCGAGCCGCCGCAAGCGTTGCACGCGCAACTGTCCCAAGACGCCGCCGTACCGCAAACCCCGCGTCAGGTCGCCATTGGCCTGCCGTCGCAGTTGGCCGAGCGCCGCCCGGATATCCGCCAGGCCGAGGCGCGCCTGCACGCCGCCACCGCCAACATCGGCGTGGCCAAGGGCGATTTTTACCCGCGCATCACCCTGTCCGGCAGCCTCGGCACCCAAGCCCTGCAACTGGCGGATTTCGGCACCTGGGGCTCGCGCGCGTTTGCCTTCGGTCCGCAGTTCAGCCTGCCGCTGTTCAACGGCGGCCGCTTGCAGGGCATGTTGACGCTGCGCGAAGCCCAGCAGCAGGAAGCGGCGCTGGCCTATCAGCACACCGTGCTGCGCGCCTGGCACGAGATCGACGACCAGTTGACCCGCTACAACGCCAGCCAGTTGCGCCGCGACAGCCTCGCCGAAGCCGTGCGCCAGAACCGGATCGCCCTGACCACCGCGCAGCACCAATACGTCGAAGGCGTGGCGGATTTCGTCAACGTCCTCACCGTGCAGAGCGCGTTGCTGGCGACTCAGGAGCAATGGGTGCAAAGCTCCACCGACGTGTCGCTGGCCATGGTCGGTTTGTACAAGGCCCTGGGCGGTGGGTGGGAGTCGGTGTACCCGGTGCAAACGGCCGGGCGCTAAGCCTTGGCACGCCCTGTGACTATTGCGGTGAGCAGGCTTTTTTGTGGTGACCAGACTTAGTGTGGTGACCAAGCTTTTTGTGGCGAGCGGGCTTGCCCCGCGTTGGGGTGCGAAGCGCCCCCAATCCAGCAAAACGCAGTGTACCTGATACAGCTCAGCGCCTGGGTTTGGGGCTGCTGCGCAGCCCAACGCAGGACAAGCCTGCTCGCCACAGGGAATCTGCGCGTAACTGAACGGCATTGGGGCTTGCCACAACACACCCGCTTGCCACAGGAATGGGGTTGCCTGAAATAGCCCATTCGCAGCGCTAAGGATTGCGCAAAAACACCACATACCCGCCGAACCACTTGCTCTCGCGCAAATACGCCGGTGCCTGCCACTCGCCGCCCTGAATCAAGCCCACCTTGAACGGCACGCCCATCCGGCTCACCCTCGGCAAATACGCCGCGTAATCCGGGATGCTGTACCGCCCCTGGTACGTCTGCACCACCACCTCATCCACCACGCCCTTAAGCTGAGCGATAGCGGTCGGGTCGGCATTGCTGCCCCAGTCCAGCAGGCCGGTGATGCTCAGGCGCAGGTCGGCAGGCAGGCGTTGGCGCAGGTCGCGCAGAAAGTCTGCGTATTCGTGCAGGTATTGGGTGCGCGCATCGAAGTCGATCTGGATGCCTATCACCGGATTGCCCGCGTCACGCCAGCGTTGCACCTGGCCGAGCAGTTGCGTGTAGACGCGCTCCGGCCAGTGCAGGGTGTGGGCGCGGTAGACGATCCAGATCTCGCCCTGGTTGATACGCGGCACGCTCATGCCCTGCGCGATCAAACGTACGGTGGGCGTGCGGCGGGTAGAGTTGATCTGGCCCTGAAGGATGTACAGCGTCTTCGCCTGCTTGAGCACCGGCTGCGGGGTGACGCCACTCCACAGCCAGAAAGCGTCATAGTCGCCGGCATCGACAGCGCCGAAGGCCGGGCTTGCCAGCAACAGCAGGCCCAGCCAGAGGTGTTTCACCAGTAGTACTGCAAGGCGTTGCCCCACTGGGTGTCGCTAAAGCCAGTCTTGAGCTGGCGGAACCAGGCCTTGCGCACGGCCGGCGCGACGTCTTCGCCGCCGCAACTGTTATAGCCGGCGGGCGCGTAGCAGTTGATGGCGCGAAACAGCGCATAGGCCTTGTCGGTTTTCGGCGCCTTGGGGTTGGCGATCACCTGTTTGTAGCCATCCAGGCGCGAGAAGGTTTCACCGGGGAAGTCCGACGCGCTGCTGCCCAGGCTGCCGGCGGCGCGGGCTTGTTCCAGAGGCATGCCGTCCAGGCTGTTGCGCAGGATGAATTCACCGAAGCAATTGAGCGCCTGCGGGTTTTTTGCGTCGCTCTGCAAAATCGCGGCGGTTTGCGCGATGCTCGGGCAGGTGTAGCCGGATTCGGCCTTGTCGCCATTCCACTGGAACAGCTTCAAGGTTTGCCCGCCGCCGTAGGTGTAGCCCAGGCTGGTGCCGAGTTTGTCTTCTGGCGGCGTGGCCGGCAGTTGCTTGAGGTCGTCGGCGAAGGTGGCGAACTGGCTGCGCAGCAAGTCCTTGTAGAGCAGCACGAACTGCGCCGTGTGGCGCTCCACCGGATCGCGGGCATTGGCGATCTGCTGGCGCAGCAGGTCGGGACCGGCAACGGTGCGCAGCAGCAGGTAGCGCACATTGTTGGCGTCGATCGGAGAATCGGCCGCGAACACCTTGGCCAAGTCGCCGCTGCGTTCGTAGTTCATCGCCAGGGCCAGCTCCAACTGGTCGCGTTGCAGGGGCTGTTTGGCCAGCGGCAGCAGTTGCAGCCAAAGGGCTTGGGCCGCTTTCCAGTCCTGCCTGGCTTCCAGGGCCAGGCCGCGCAAGGTCTGCTGGCTGAAAGCGAAGTAATCCAGGTTCGACGGCACGTCCTGTGGCAGCAGCTTCAGGGCGGCTTCGGGTTGATGCTCCACGTACAGTGCAAACGCCGCTTGCAGGTAAGCGTACAGCGCCGGTTCGCCGGCAAACGTGGCCTTCTGTTTGTCGAGGTCGGCGCGGGTCAGTTTGGGCGGCGTTTCGGCGCGTATCAGCATCAGGTCGTTGACCGCCTGCAGCATCGGGTTCTTCAGGCTGCCACTGCTGTCCATCAACAGCTTGAGGTCGGCCTCTTGCACCAGGTCATCGAGTGACACATTGCGCTGCTCAGCGGTGGCTTCGGTCATTTGCCAGGCGAAGTCCTCCGCGAGCTTGCCGTCGTCATTGGCCAGCCAGTGCACACGCCGTAACAGGCCTCGGGCGGAGGTCGCGTACTGGCCCTGTGGATAAGTGCTCAGGTAGCCGCGCAAACCCTTTTCGGCGTTGTCCAGCGCAGACTTATCCACATGCTCACGCTGCGGCATGCCGTATTCGTCGAAGGCTTCGGCCTGGGCCTGGTTCAACGCCGTGCGCGCGGTCATGTACAGCGCGGTTTCCTGCAGCCACGGCAGGGTTGAGCCGCTGGCAGCGGCAAAACCGCGTTCGGCTTCACTGAAGCGCCCGCTGTAGAAGTCGGCGGCGGCTTGCAGGTAGGTGCGCAACAGGCGGCCGTTCGAGGACTCGATTTCGCCGGTGACCACCGCGCCATCCCAACTGCAGGCCGTGAGTAATTGCAGGCGCGCCCTGGCCAGCAGCACGCGTTCGGTATCCGGCATATCGGCCTTGATTACCTGGCTGACAAACGCCGTGGCGCTGTCATCGTCGTTGCTGCGGCAGCGGCTGCCTTCACCGCTCAAAAACGCTTCGCCGGCGGTTTTGTAGTCCTCGCGCTGGATGCCCAAGGTTTTGAGCAGCGTGTCCAGTTCGGCGGTGCGGGAGTCGTCGAGCTTGTCGTCCGGTTCGTCGTTGCTGGCAGGCGCAGGGCTGAGGCGATACACCGCAAACGGTACCTGGCCGAATCCCTCGGACAGGTCGGTTTCGTCCAGGGCATTGGGGGCCAGCGGTGCGACCTTTTTATCGGACAGCAGCAGGCGCAGGTTCACCCGGCTGTCGTTGCCGGGGCTCAGAAAGGGCAGGTTGTTGCACGGGTCCAGGCTGTCACGCGACACCCGCCAGTCCGGGTAGCACGAGTCGTCCGAGCTGGCCGCAGCCTGCTGGGAAATACCGGCGAGCAGTGCCAGTGCCAGGGGTGACAGAAAACCGATGCGCATGGAGTGTCCTTGAGCCTGAGTCCTTGGAGGAGGGCAATCATAGCGTGATCCGACCAGCGCTTCGGTGAAGTCCTGCGCAATTGGCCGATTTGTCCGATTGCACAAGCGAATCAGGGGCATTTGTCCTAAAGTGGCGTGGGTTTGCGTGTCGGCAATCAGAGCAGTGGCAGGGGAATCAAGGTGCGTCGGTCTGTGGTAGAGCAAAACGAAAAAATCACGGCATTGCCCGCGCTCAACCGACTTGGCTGGGAGCGGGCCGGCTGGGTCAGACAACTCTGGTGGGTACCGATCCTGGCGCTGGCAATGGCCCTGCGGTTCTACAACCTGACGACGTCGGCCATCTGGGGCGATGAAGGCTCAAGCCTCCTGCTCAGTGAATACGCCGTGGACGACCTGTGGTTCCACGCGGCCCACGACGTGCATCCGCCGCTCTACTTCTTTTTGCTGCGCGGCTGGATTGAACTGTTCGGCGACAGCATCGGGTCGATCAGGGCCATGAGTGCCATTCCTGGCGTGATAGTCGTGGGCCTGGGCACCTGGCTTGCGCGGCAGCTGTCCACACGGCGCGCGGCGGTACTGGCCGGTGTCCTGCTGGCGCTGCTGCCGACGGCGGTGCGATACAGCCAGGAAGTGCGCATGTATTCGCTGCTGGGCGTATGGCTGCTGGGCGCAACGCTGGCGCTGGTGTATTGGGTGCGCCAACCCGAACGCACACGCTATCTGGTGGCCTATGGGGTGCTGAT
This sequence comes from Calliopum simillimum, assembly GCA_951812925.1. Taxonomy (NCBI): domain Eukaryota; kingdom Metazoa; phylum Arthropoda; class Insecta; order Diptera; family Lauxaniidae; genus Calliopum; species Calliopum simillimum. The sequence goes on along the minus strand of CATOTO010000253.1, from coordinate 8,526 downwards.
GGCGGCAGGTTTCTACACTCATTACTTCACCGCACTGTGCGTGCTGGTGCATTGGGCGTACCTGGGCGTGCTGGGCACCTGCGGTCAGCGTCTGATCACGCGCCGGGCATGGTGGGCGACCAACATCGCAATTGTGCTGGTGTACCTGCCCTGGTTGCCAGGCCTGCTGGATCTGGTACAGCACGTCGACCAGCTCAAGGTCGGCGGCGACATCGGCTGGGAAGATCCGGTCAATGCGCTGTCCGTGCCATCGATGATCTGGCAGTTCATGTTGCAGGATGAAGGCCTGGATCTGTGGCGACCGCTGTTCTGGGGGCTTGCGCTGCTATTGATCGCGCTGGTTGGCGTCAGCGTCTGGCGCGATCGCGAACCTTATCGACCAGCCATCCTGCTGGCGCTGTTTTTCCTGCTGCCGCTTTTGCTGGTCTACGCCGTGTCGTTTATCTCGCCGGTGTTCATTGAACGCTACCTCACGGTGTATGCCCTGGGCTTGCCGATCCTGCTGGCGTTGCTCATCGACCGTGGGTCATGGTGGGGCGCGGCGTTGTTCGTGTTGGTGGTGGGGGTGGAGCTGGTTGGGCTGAAGAACAACTTCACGGTGGACGAGCAGGACCAATTCAACGTGCCGGTGGAGTTCGTCAACCGCAACTACCAGGAAGATGATCGCATCGTGCTCAGCGACATGATGTGGTACCTCAGCTACGTCTATTACGACCAGACCGACGCCCAATTGCAGCTCTACACCCCGCCCAAACCCGACGGCACCCCAACGCGACCGAATGCCTACGGCTTCGGCACGCTGGTGGATCAAGACGGCGGGCGCATCTACCTCGACCACCTCTCGTCACTGCCTGCCGGCACCCGACGCGTATGGCTGATCAGCAGCAACGAAACGCCGGACGAATTTGCGCCACTGCCCCCGGGCTGGCACGAACTCAGTCGCCAGGACGGCGGTGGCGCCAGGGCACGCTTGTTTGTGTTGTGCACTGTGCCGTCGATGTTGCCCGAGGGCTGTCCCTAGACTGGGCTTGGGCTTCGACGCGACAGCCCGGCGCCAAGACTGATCCAAATGCCACCACCCATCCGCCAAATTGTTTCAAAACTTGACGCTAAAGCCTGCTTCCACCATATTGATAGTTAGCAAACTAACTGTATGCGAACGATCCCGTGTCCCAATCCCTCGAACAACTCCAGATGAACCTTAGCAGCAGCATGGTGGTGGGCGCCCGCAACTGGCGCAAAATCTGCCAGGCCACGTTGGTGAGCTATGGCATCTCCGAAGCCTGCGCCGTGCCGCTGTTGATGATCGGCCGTCTGGGCGACGGTGTGCATCAGGTCAAGGTGGCCCAGGCCTCCGGCATCGAAAGCCCGTCACTGGTGCGTCTGCTCGACCAGCTGTGCAGCGGCGGCTATGTGTGCCGTACCGAAGACGCCCACGACCGCCGCGCCAAGGCCCTGAGCCTCACCGAGCGCGGCCGTGAGCTGGTGCAGGCGGTGGAAGCGCAACTGGTGCGCCTGCGCCGCGAAGTGCTGGCCGACATTCCTCACAGCGACCTCGAAGTCGCGTTGCGTGTGCTGCGCGCCTTCGAGGCCGCGGGGGCGGTGGCGCCTTGAACGGATTCTTGACCGGCATGCCGCCGGCCCGCGACTGGTTTTACGGCGTGCGCACCTTCGCGGCGTCGATGATCGCGCTGTACATCGCCATGCTCATGCAAATGCCGCGTCCGTATTGGGCGATGGCCACCGTGTACATCGTCTCCAGCCCATTCGTAGGCCCTACCAGCTCCAAGGCGCTGTACCGCGCCATCGGCACCCTGATGGGCGCGGCGGCGGCGGTATTGTTCGTGCCGATGTTCGTGCAGTCGCCCTACATCCTGGTGGTGGTGATTGCGCTGTGGACCGGCACCTTGCTGTTCCTCTCCATGCACCTGCGCACCGCCAACAACTATGCCCTGATGCTCGCCGGCTACACCCTGCCGCTGATCGCGCTGCCCGTGGTGGATAACCCCCTGGCGGTGTGGGACGTGGCCGAAGCGCGTACCGAAGAAATCTTCCTCGGCATCGTCGTGGCCGCCGTGGTCGGCGCGATGTTCTGGCCGCGTCGACTGATGCCGGTGTTCGACGGTTCGGTGGCCAAGTGGTTTGCCGACGCGCAGGTCTACAGCCAGCGCTTTCTCACGCGCAACGTCGATACCGAGGAAGTCAGCAACCTGCGCGGCGGCATGGTCGCCACGTTCAACACCCTTGAATTGATGATCGGCCAATTGCCCCACGAAGGCGCGCGGCCGCAGACGGTGCGCAACACCAAGGAACTGCGCGGGCGCATGATTCACCTGTTGCCGGTGATCGACGCCCTGGACGACGCGGTGTACGCCCTCGAACACCGCGCCCCCGAGTTTCTTGAACGCTTCACACCGTTGCTGCACGCCGCCAACACCTGGCTCGAAAGCACAACCGACACCGCGCCCCTTGAACGCTGGCGTCAGCTGCGCGACCAGATCGACGCCGCCCAACCCCAGGGCGACGCACTCAACGACCGCCACACGCTGCTGTTCTCCAACGCGCTCTACCGCCTGGCCGAGTGGGTCGACCTGTGGCAGGACTGCCGCAGCTTGCAGGCCGCCATCCAGTGCGAAAGCCAGGACAGCTGGCGCGCCGTCTACCGTCATTGGCGCCTGGGCCGACTCACGCCGTTCCTCGACCGTGGCCTGATGTTCTACTCGGCGTTTTCCACCGTCAGCGCGATCATCGTCGCCTCGGTGCTGTGGATCCTGCTGGGCTGGACCGACGGCGGCAGCGCGGTGATTCTGGCCGCCGTCGCGTGCAGCTTCTTCGCCACGATGGACGACCCGGCGCCGCAGATTTACCGGTTCTTTTTCTGGACCGCCCTGTCGGTGCTGTTCGCCAGCCTGTACCTGTTTCTGGTGCTGCCCAACCTGCACGATTTCCCGATGCTGGTACTGGCCTTCGCCGTGCCGTTCATCTGCATCGGCACCCTCACGGTCCAGCCGCGTTTCTACCTGGGCATGCTGCTGACGCTGGTCAACACCTCGTCATTCATCAGCATCCAGGGCGCCTACGATGCGGATTTTCTCAATTTCGCCAACGTCAACCTGGCTGGGCCCGTGGGCCTGCTGTTCGCCTTTGTATGGACGCTGATCGCGCGGCCCTTCGGCGCGGAACTGGCGGCCAAGCGCCTCACCCGTTTCAGCTGGCGCGACATCGTGAGTCTCACCGAACCCGCCACCCTGGCCGAGCACCGGCACATGGCCGCGCAAATGCTCGACCGCCTGATGCAGCACCTGCCGCGCCTGGCCCTCACCGGGCAGGACACCGGCATCGCCCTGCGCGACCTGCGCGTGGCACTCAACCTGCTCGACCTGCTGGCCTACTCGCCGCGCATCCTCGGCGTGCCCAGGGTGCTGCTCAATCAGGTGGTGGAAGGTGTGGGCGGCTACTTCAAGGCCTGCCTCAAGGCGGGTGAACGCTTGCCCGCGCCCAGCGGTCTGCTGATGACACTCGACCGCACCCGTCGCGCCCTCAATGGCCAGGGCTTGCAGGACGCCGACGACACCCGCCTGCACCTGCTGCACGCCCTGGCCGGCCTGCGCCTGGCGCTGCTGCCGGGGGTTGAATTCATTGGTGGCACGGAGCTTGAAGCGCCGCTGCCGGATGGAGCGCCTTTATGATCGGTGATCTGGATATCAGCGGGGTGTTTCTGCCCACGCTGCTGGTGCTGATGGGCATTACGTACCTGTTGTTTCTGGTGGTGCACGGGCTGTTGACGCACATGCACTTCTATCGCCTGGTCTGGCACCGGGCATTGTTCAATGTGGGGCTCTACGCGCTGATGCTGGGCGCGGTGGACTCACTCAGTCGATACCTGATGACATGAAAAAACCTTTTTTGACCATCGGCCGTGTAACCCTGACGCTTCTGGTGGTGACCTTCGCCGTCGTCGTCGTGTGGCGCATGGTGATGTACTACATGTTTGCCCCCTGGACCCGCGACGGGCACATCCGCGCCGACATCGTGCAGATTGCGCCGGACGTGTCCGGGCTGATCCAGCAGGTGGATGTGCGCGACAACCAACTGGTCACCAAGGGCCAGGTGCTGTTCGCCGTCGACCAGGACCGTTTCAAGCTCGCCCTGCGCCAGGCCCGCGCCGCCGTGGCCGATCGCCAGGAAACCCTGGCCCAGGCCCAGCGCGAGTACAAGCGTAACCGTGGCCTCGGCAATCTGGTGCCCAGCGAACAACTGGAAGAAAGCCAGTCCCGCGTGGCCCGCGCCCAGTCGGCCCTGGCCGAAGCGCAAGTGACGGTGGACGCGGCTCAGTTGAACCTCGACCGTTCGGTGATCCGCAGCCCGGTGGACGGCTACGTCAACGACCGTGCGCCGCGCAGCCAGGAATTCGTCACCGCCGGGCGCCCGGTGCTGTCGGTGGTCGACAGCAATTCCTTCCACATCGACGGTTATTTCGAAGAGACCAAGCTCGACGGCATCCACGTCGGCATGGCCGTGGACATCCGTGTGATCGGCGACAACGCGCGCTTGCGCGGTCATGTGCAGAGCATCGTCGCCGGCATCGAGGACCGCGACCGCAGCAGCGGCTCCAACCTGCTGCCCAACGTCAACCCGGCGTTCAGTTGGGTGCGCCTGGCCCAGCGGATTCCGGTGCGTATCGCCTTCGACGACGTGCCGGCCGACTTTCGCATGATCGCCGGGCGCACGGCCACGGTGTCGATCATCGGCGACCCGGTTAAAGACGGAGAGCAACCATGAAGCGGCTTCTGGCGACTTCCGCATTGGGGTTGCTGCTGTCGGCCTGCCAAGTGGTGGGCCCGGATTACTCGCTGCCGGACACCGCAGCCGTCAACCGCAAAGACCTGCAAGGGCCGATGGCGGGCGAGGGCGACAACGTGGTGTCGGCACCGGTGCCGGCTGACTGGTGGAAGCTGTACAAGGACCCGCGCCTGGATGAGCTGGTGCGCCAGGCCATGGCCTCCAATACCGACCTGCGCGTGGCCGCCGCCAACCTGCAGCGCGCGCGTTACCAGAGCCAACAGGCCGAGTCCGCCGGCGGCTGGAGTGCCGGCGCCAAGGCCGAAGCCCAGCGCCTGCAGGAATCCGGCGAGGCGTTCCTGCTGGCCGACAAAGTGCCGGTGGACAACATCGGCAGCGTGGGCATTACCACCTCGTACCAGTTCGACCTGTTCGGCACCTTGCAACGAGGCATCGAAAGCGCTCAGGCCAATGCCGACGCAGCCCAGGCGGCGGCCGATATCGCCCGCATCACCTTGGTGGCCGATGTAGTGCGTTCGTACACGCGGGTGTGCGCGGCCAACGAAGAACTGGCAATCGCCCACGAGTCCCTTGACCTGCAAGGCCAGAGCACCCGGCTGACCCAGCGCCTGCGCGACGCCGGGCGCGGTGATGAAACCCAGGTGACCCGCTCGCAGACCCAATACAAATCCTTGCGCGCCGACATGCCGCGCTATGAAGCCGCGCGTCAGGCTGGCTTGTTTCGCCTGTCGATGCTGCTGGCCAAGCCGCTGGACCAATTGCCGGCCGGCACCGCGCATTGCGCCGAGCTGCCGCACATCGCCCAACTGCTGCCAGTGGGCGACGGCGCCGCCTTGCTCAAACGCCGCCCGGACGTACGCCAGGCCGAACGCCAACTGGCCGCCGCCACCGCGCGCATCGGCGTGGCCACCGGCGCGCTCTACCCGGACATCGCCATTGGCGCCTCTGTCGGCACGGTGGGACTGCTCGACGACCTCGGCACGCCGGCGACCAACCGCTGGGGCTTTGGCCCGATGATCAGTTGGACCGTCCCCACCAACGGCGCGCGCGCGCGCATCCACGAAGCCGAGGCCGCCACCCAGGGCGCCCTGGCTCATTTCGACGGGGTGGTGCTCAACGCCATCCGCGAAACCCAGACCGGCCTTGCGCAATACACGGCCATGTTGCAGCGCCGCGATGCGCTGGCCGAAGCCGGCGAGTCCGCCAGGGAAGCGGCGGGGCAGACCCATCGCTTCTTCCAGGCCGGTCGCGCATCGTTTCTGGCCGACCTGCAGGCCACGCGCACCTACACCGATGTGCGCGCGCAACTGGCGGCTGCCAACACCCAGGTTGCCATGAGCCAGATTGACCTGTTCCTGGCGCTGGGTGGCGGCTGGGAAAGCGCACGAACCCAAGGCACGCAGGCCCCGGCAAAGCCTTGAAACACCTTGAGTGACACGGGCTGGCGAATACCTGGACCGCACGTTTGCAGCGTCTCCATCACTCATCGGATGAGATTGATGGGGCGCACCCGTGAACTCCCGCTGACCGAGCCCCTCTGAAAGGCTGGGCCGTTCGCGGCCGCCAGTGCTAATCTTCCCCCGTTTTCGGCGGGCTTGAGCCAACCCCTACAGGGTTCAAGGAAGACAGCCCACTTCTCACAGGATTTGATCAGGTCACTTCATGAATAAGCCAGCAGTCGTTCTTTTGGGTTTTGTGGTCGCCGTTGGCGTCGTCAGTGCAGGCGGCGCCTGGTACACCGGTAAACAACTGGAGCCGGTGCTGCAAACCGCGATCCAGAACGCCAACAAGGAACTGCAGACCTCCATGGCCGGCGTCGATGGCAAGGTCTCCCTGGAGCTGGTCTCCCTGGATCGCGGCGTGTTCAGCAGCACTGCCCACTACCGTCTCAAGGCGCAGGGCGCAGTCTTCGGCGAAGACAATCCCAACCCCGAGTTGCTGTTCGTCGACCATATCGAACACGGCCCGCTGCCGTTCTCGCGTCTGGTCACGCTCAAATGGCTGCCGGTCATGGCCACCAGTCACTTCGAGCTGGAAAAGAACCCCACCAGCGAAAAATGGTTCGCCGCCGCCAAAGACGTGTCGCCGCTCAAAGGCGTGACCAATATCGGCTACACCCGTTCGGTCAACGGCAATGTCGAACTGCTGCCCCTGGAGTTCAAGGACGACAAGTCCTCGGCGAGCTTCTCCGGCCTCAACCTCAACTTCGACAGCACCGCCGAAGGCAAGAAGGTCAAGCTCGACGGTTACATGAACAGCCTCAAGGTGGCGGCGGTGGGTGCCGACGGCACGCCGTTCGCAGCCGACCTGGCTGGCCTGACCGTGGCCAGCAACCTCGAGAAGTCCACCTTCGACTTCTACACCGGGCAGAACACCGTGGAGCTGACCGACGCCAAGTTCACCTTCGGCCCGCAGCAAAGCGTGCTGACCCTCAAGGGCTTCGAGCAGAAAGATTCCAGCAACACCAAGGACAACAACCTGGCCGGCCGCGTCGACTACAAGATCGACGAGATCGGTTACCAGGGCAAACCCGTGGGTTCGGCCGCCATGGCCGTGAGCATGAAGAACGTCGACGTCCCGTCGATGGTGGTGCTGACCAAGCTCTATCAGGAAAAAATGCAACCGGTGCAAGCCGCCGCCGCTGCGGGCGAACCGGTGCCGGAACTGCAACTGACTGAAGCCGAACAGGCCCTTGCCGACGCCAACGTCAACCAGTTGTTGGCCGCCAAGCCGCAAGTGGCGGTCGAGAACCTGTCGCTGAAAACCACCCATGGCGAAAGCAAGTTCAACCTTGTACTGGACCTGGCCAAGCCCGCTAGCATGGAACTGCCGCCGGTTGAGCTGGGCAAGCAGATGGTGTCGCTGCTGGACGCCAACCTCACCCTGTCCAAGCCAATGATCGCCGACGTCGCCGCTCTGCAGGCACAGCTCGGCGGCATGACCGATCCTAAAGCCATCGAGCAGCAAGGGCAGGCGGCGTCGCAGATGATCAGCGGCATGGCGGTCGGCACCCAACTGGCCACGGTGGTCGGGACTGACGTGGTGTCCAAGCTGCATTACGCCAACAACGAAGTGACCTTCAACGGCCAGAAGATGACCGTCGAGCAATTCCTCGGCTTCGTAATGGGCAAAGTCGGCGCCGTCAGCGGCGCTCAGTAAGGGTCAACGCAGCCAACATGTGGGAGGGGGGGCAAGCCCCCTCTTAAAAGTCTTGGCTGCGCGTGAGCCGTTTCAGGCAACCACACTCCTGTGGCTAGGCGGCTTATTGTGGCGAGCGGGCTTGCCCTAAAGCCGACCGGAATGGGGAATGTGAACGCGATCAAATGTGGGAGCGGGCTTGCCCGCGAAGGCGTCGGCCCAGCAAACATTGAGGTCGACTGACCCACCTCTTCCGCGGGCAAGTCGCAGCGCCGCTCCACAGGGGATTTATGCTTAACTGTGGCGAGCAGGCTTGTCCTGCGTTGGGCTGCGTAGCAGCCCCAAAACCAGGCGCTGTGTAGCGTCACGTACACCGCGTTTTCCTTGATTGGGGGCGCTTCGCACCCCAACGCGGGGCAAGCCCGCTCGCCACAGAGGCTCCAGTTTGCTGCCCGACGGAGCCCAATTCTGAACAATTGTTCCGATTTGGCCTTCACCCCGCTTTCCTGAGCGATAGTCCGCCCAGGAAAGCTAGGCCGCGTCAGTGGACGCCGCACCCTGAAGCGCTTCGCTCAGGACACCTAT
>CATOTO010000252.1:0-41181 GCA_951812925.1 Calliopum simillimum | reverse complement strand
AATTCTGGTGTCCATCGAAAACGACGAAGTCACCGGCTACGCCTCGTTCGGCGACTGGCGGCCCTTTGAAGGCTTTCGCTACAGCGTCGAGCACTCGGTTTACGTGCGCCATGACCAGCGCGGCAAAGGGCCTCGGCCCGCGCTTGATGCAAGCGCTGATCGAACGCGCGCGCACCTTGCGGCAAACACGTGATGGTCGCCGCCATCGAAAGCGGCAACCTGGCGTCGATCCACCTGCATGAACGCCTGGGGTTCATCACCACCGGGCAGATGCCCCAGGTGGGTATCAAGTTCGGCCGCTGGCTGGACCTGACCTTTATGCAACTGGCCTTGAACCCGGGCGCCGAACCGCCCAAGGAGTGACATCGATGAGTGCTGCGCACCTGCGTCGAGTCAATGCTGAAAGCTTTGCCCATTACCGCCAGGGGTTGGTCGAGCTGCTGCTGGACGCGGTGCGCCATGGCGCCTCGGTCGGCTTCATGGCCGATTTCGACGAGGCCCAGGCGCGCGCCTACCTGATCGGCGTACAGGCCAGCATCGAAGACCAGAGCCTGCTGCTGTGGGTGGTGGTGCGCGACGAGCAGGTGATCGCCAGCGTGCAGTTGGCGCTGTGCCAGAAAGCCAACGGCCGCAACCGCGCCGAAGTGCAAAAGCTGCTGGTACACAGCACTGCGCGCCGCCATGGCCTGGGCCAGCAATTGATGAACACTCTGGAACTCGCCGCGCGCCAGCACCGGCGCGGCCTCTTGTTCCTGGACACCGAGGCTGGCTCCGGCGCGGAAGCCTTCTACCAATCGCTGCACTACACCAAAGTCGGTGAACTGCCCGACTACTGCCAAAGCCCGGACGGGCGCTACAGCCCGACCGCCATCTACTTCAAGACCCTGGGGCAACCTGCATGATTCCTGGTGAATATCAAATCCAGCCGGGCGAGATCGAGCTGAATGTCGGCCGCCGCACTGTCACGCTGAGCGTGGCCAACAGCGGCGACCGGCCGATTCAGGTGGGCTCGCACTATCATTTTTTCGAAACCAACGACGCGCTGACCTTTGACCGTGCGGCGAGCCGTGGCATGCGCCTGAATATCCCGGCGGGCACGGCGGTGCGCTTTGAGCCGGGGCAGAGTCGCGACATTGAGTTAGTGGATTTGAGCGGTGGGCGACGGGTGTTTGGGTTTGCCGGCCGGATCATGGGCGACCTATAGGGCCTCATCGCAGGCAAGCCAGCTCCCACAGTTGAAATGCATTCCCCTGTGGGAGCTGGCTTGCCTGCGATAACGATTTCATATTCAACACACATTATTCAGGACACCCCTATGAAAATCAGCCGCCAAGCCTACGCCGACATGTACGGCCCCACCGTCGGTGACAAGGTCCGCCTGGCCGACACCGAGCTGTTCGTCGAAGTGGAACAGGACTTCACCGTCTACGGCGAAGAGGTCAAGTTCGGCGGCGGCAAGGTGATCCGTGACGGCCAGGGCCAGAGCCAGTTGCTCGCCCACGAAGTGGTCGACACCTTGATCACCAACGCGCTGATCATCGATCACTGGGGCATCGTCAAGGCCGACGTGGGCCTCAAGAACGGTCGCATCCACGCCATCGGCAAGGCCGGCAACCCGGACATTCAACCCGGCGTGACCATGGCCATCGGCGCCAGCACCGAAGTGATTGCCGGCGAAGGCATGATCCTCACCGCTGGCGGCATCGACAGCCACGTGCATTTCATCTGCCCGCAGCAGATCGAAGAGGCGCTGACCAGCGGTGTCACCACCATGATCGGCGGCGGCACCGGGCCGGCCACCGGCACCAATGCCACCACCTGCACCTCGGGCCCCTGGCACCTGGCGCGCATGCTCCAGGCCAGCGATTCGTTCCCGATGAACATCGGTTTCACCGGCAAGGGCAACGCGAGCCTGCCCGAGCCCTTGATCGAACAGGTCAAGGCCGGCGCCATCGGTTTGAAGCTGCATGAAGACTGGGGCACCACACCCGCGAGCATCGACAATTGCCTGAGTGTCGCCGATCAATACGACGTGCAGGTAGCGATTCACAGCGACACGCTCAATGAGTCAGGCTTTGTCGAAACCACCCTGGCTGCGCTCAAGGGCCGCACCATTCACACCTATCACACCGAAGGCGCCGGTGGCGGCCACGCGCCGGACATCATCAAGGCCTGCGGTTTCCCCAACGTGCTGCCCAGCTCCACCAACCCGACGCGGCCGTTCACGCGCAACACCATCGACGAACACCTGGACATGCTGATGGTCTGCCATCACCTGGACCCCAGCATTGCCGAAGACGTGGCCTTCGCCGAAAGCCGCATCCGCCGCGAGACCATCGCCGCCGAAGACATCCTGCACGACCTCGGCGCGTTCTCGATGATCAGCTCCGACAGCCAGGCCATGGGCCGCGTCGGTGAAGTGATCACGCGCACCTGGCAGACCGCCGACAAGATGAAAAAACAGCGTGGCCCGCTGCCCGGCGACGGCCCTGGCAACGACAACTTTCGCGCCAGGCGCTACATCGCCAAATACACCATCAACCCGGCGATCACCCACGGTGTGAGCCATATCGTCGGTTCGATTGAAGTGGGCAAGTGGGCGGATCTGGTGCTGTGGCGTCCGGCGTTTTTCGGTATCAAGCCGACCCTGATTCTCAAGGGCGGCGCGATTGCCTCAAGCTTGATGGGCGACGCCAACGCGTCGATTCCAACGCCGCAGCCGGTGCATTATCGTCCGATGTTCGCCAGTTTCGGCAGCTCGCTGCACGCCACCAGCCTGACCTTTATCAGCCAGGTCGCGCAGGACGCCGGCTTGCCCGAGGCCCTGGGTTTGAAAAAGCAGATTGCGGTGGTCAAGGGTTGCCGCAACGTGCAGAAATCCGACCTGATCCACAACGATTACCTGCCGGATATCGAAGTGGACCCGCAGACCTATCAGGTCAAGGCAGACGGCGTGTTGCTGTGGTGCGAGCCGGCCGACGTGCTGCCGATGGCGCAGCGGTACTTTCTGTTCTGACACTTGCCGTGCTCGCACCGGCAGTGAGGCGCCTTAGAAGTTCTCGCGCGGGTTGAAGCTGGCTTTCCTGGCCAGCGCCTGCCACAACGCGATCGTCTCGTCGTCAGCCTGCTTGGGCATCACCGCCTTGAGCTGCACGAACAGATAACCACGCTCCCCTGCCTTGTTCAGCAAGCCATGCCCCCTGGCGCGCATGCGCTGGCCGTTCTGGCTGCCGGCCGGCACCTTGAGGTTGATTTTGCCGGTAAGGGTCGGCACCGCCACTTCCGTGCCCAGCGCCAACTCCCAAGGCGCCAGCGGCAGGTTGATGATCAGGTCGTTGCCGTCCACTTCAAATTTGGGATGCGGGGCAAACTTGATGATCAGGTACAGGTCACCGTTGGCACCGCCGCCGATGCCAGGCGCGCCCTGGGCCTTGAGGCGAATGCGCTCACCGTCGGCCACGCCGGCGGGGATCTTCACGTTCAGGCTCTTGGTGGTGTTGCTCACATGCCGGCCCGAAGCGTCGTATTGCGGCACCTGGAAGCTGATCTGTTTGGACTCGGTGGACAGTGTCTCTTCCAGCGAGACCGTCAGTTGCATCTCTACGTCCTGGCCTTTACGGCCGGCAGGACGGCGCTGACCGCCGCCAAAACCGTCGCCGCGATTGCCGAAGATCGAGCTGAAGAAGTCGGAGAAATCCTCAGTGCCCGCGCCACCGCCAAAGCCACCACGGCTCTGCCAGCCCGGCGGGCCCTGGAACGGCTGGCCATGCTGGCCGTATTTGCGCAGCTCATCGTACTCGGCGCGCTTGTCGGCGCTCTTGAGGGCCTCATAGGCTTCGGACGCGTCCTTGAACTTGGACTCGGCGTCTTTTTCCTTGCTCACATCCGGGTGATATTTGCGCGCGAGCTTGCGATAAGCGGCCTTGATTTCCTTGTCATCGGCGCTCGGCTCGACACCCAGAATCTTGTAGTAGTCTTTGAAATCCATCGGCGGTTCACCTTCCTTAAATCGAGATCGCACCGCCCGTTCCACACCGTGCGATGGTTTGCACGTGTTGAGTGGTGTGCACGGGGGGTGCGTCAAAGTGTTATCGGCGCGTGCCGTATGCAGCAGATGTGGGGGCGAATCGCGCCGTTTCAAGCACTATTTAACGGATGGTCGGCCTACGCATCCGCTCTAGACTGGCATACACTGCGCGGCCGTTTTTCGACCGGAACCCGATAGACATGAAAAACTCATCCCCAGCCCGTGCCTGCGGTATCGACTTCGGCACGTCCAACTCCACCGTCGGCTGGATCCGCCCCGGCGAGGAGACGCTTATTGCGCTGGAGGACGACAAGATCACCTTGCCGTCGGTGGTGTTCTTCAACTTCGAGGAGCGTCGCCCGGTGTACGGCCGCCTGGCCCTGCACGAATACCTGGAAAACTACGAAGGCCGGCTGATGCGCTCGCTCAAGAGCCTGCTGGGTTCCAAGCTGATCAAGCACGACACCAGCGTGTTGGGCACGGCCATGCCGTTCACCGACCTGCTGGCGCTGTTTATCGGCCAGCTCAAGAGCCGCGCCGAAGCCACTGCGGGTCGTGAGTTCGAAGAGGTTGTGCTGGGCCGCCCGGTGTTCTTCGTCGACGACGACCCCATGGCCGACCAGGAAGCGGAAAACACCCTGGTGGACGTGGCGCGCGCCATTGGCTTCAAGGACATTTCGTTCCAGTACGAACCGATTGCGGCGGCGTTCGACTACGAGTCGACCATTCAGAAAGAAGAGCTGGTGCTGATCGTCGACATCGGCGGCGGTACGTCGGACTTCTCGCTGGTGCGCCTGTCGCCGGACCGTCGCCACAACGACAACCGCCAAAGCGACATCCTCGCCACCGGCGGCGTGCACATCGGCGGTACCGACTTCGACAAGCAACTGAGCCTGCAGGGCATGATGCCGCTGTTCGGCTACGGCAGCCGCATGAAGAGCGGCGCCTACATGCCCACCAGCCACCACATGAACCTGGCCACCTGGCACACCATCAACTCGGTGTACTCGCAAAAATCCCAGTTGGCCTTGGGCAGCATGCGCTACGACATCGAAGACACCGGCGGCATCGACCGCCTGTTCAAGCTGATCGAACAGCGCGCCGGGCACTGGCTGGCGATGGAAGTGGAAGAAACCAAGATCCAGCTGACCCATGAAGACAGCCGCCATGTGGCGCTGGACCGTATCGAAAAAGGCCTGAGCGTGGAGTTGAGCCGGGCGCTGTTCGAGTCGTCCATCGACAGCTTGCTGGAGCGCGTGCGCGGCAGTGTCACGCAATTGCTCAATGACGCCTCGGTGAGCGTTGAGCAGGTGGACACGGTGTTCTTTACCGGCGGCTCCAGCGGCATCCCGGCGCTGCGCCACAGCATCGCGGCGATGCTGCCGAATGCGCGGCATGTGGAAGGGAATATCTTTGGCAGCATTGGTAGCGGGTTGGCGATTGAGGCCAGCAAGCGCTACGGCTGCTGAGTTTTACCTGAAACACCGTGGTGACTTCATCGGGGGCAAGTCGAATCGTCGCACCGCCCCTCCCACATTTACTGCGTTTACACATGTAGATTTGTGAATACAGTCAGTGTGGGAGGGGGCTTGCCCCCGATAGGGCCGGTTCAGCTGAACCTTCATCGACTGACCCACCGCTATCGGGGGCAAGCCCCCTCCCACAGTTACATCAGACCATCCCGCCGAGCTTCAGCTCACTCTTCAGGTACGCGTAGTAAATCGGCCCCGCCACCACCCCCGGCAGGCCAAACGCCGCTTCAAACACCAGCATCGCCAGCAGCAATTCCCACGACTTGGCACTGATCTGCCCGCCGACGATGCGGGCGTTGAGGAAGTATTCGACCTTGTGGATAACGATCAGGTAACCCAACGCGGCCACTGCCACCCAGATCGACAGCGACAGCGCGACGATGGTGATCAGGGTGTTGGACATGAGGTTGCCGATAACCGGCAGCAGGCCGAGCAGGAAGGTCAGCACGATCAGGGTTTTGGTCAGGGGCAGGTGGATGCCGCACAGCGGCAGCACCACGGCCAGGAAGATCGCGGTGAAGGCGGTGTTGAGCGCGGCGATCTTGATCTGGGCGAAGACGATGTTGCGAAAGGCTTGCACCAGCAGGTGCAGGCGGTCGAACAGCGCGGCGGCCAGGGGTTTGCGTTTGGTCAGGTCAGGCACACGCTGCAGGGCGATGATGGCGCCGAGCACCATGCCGATCAGCAGCGTGACAAACATGTGCGCGGCGTCTTTGCCCACCAGTTGCAGCTCGCTCAGGTGCTTGCTCAGCCAGTCGCCGATGGCCACGCGGAACTCGGCGGCGCTGGCGGGCAGGTAGGCGTCGAGGAACGGCGGCAACTGGCCTCGCGCGCGGTCGACCACGCCCATGAACTTGTCGAGGGAGGCGCCGGGGTTTTCCGCTTCGTGCAGCAGAAAGCTGATGGCGCCGGCGAAGATCAGCGCCAGCACGCTGACGATCAGCGTGCCGAGCAGCGCCACCGCCAGCCAGCGCGCGCGGCGACCTTCGATCAGCCGCTGCAGTTGGGGGGTGAGCATGTTGACCAGTTCATAAACCAGCAGGCCAGCCAGCAGGCTGGGCAGCAGCTTCAGCGGCAGCACCAGCAACAACCCGCCAAAAATGATGATGTAGCTGGCCAGCAATATCACGTGACGCTGAGAAAACGTTGGCATACAGCCTCAAAACGAACGGCGATAAAAGGATGGGCAGTCTGCCAGCGTTCCAGGAATCAAGCGAGAGGTGACGGTGTGAATGCGATCAAGTGTGGGAGCAAGCCCGCTCCCACAGGGGATGTGCGCTGTCAGTTGCCCTTGAGGCAGGTGCTCATGTAGGCCTTGCGCGCATCGCCGGCCAGCGCCTTGGTTTTTGCCGACGCATTGCAATCCTTCATCTTTTGCTGTTGCGGCGTGACGGTCTTGGCATCGTTGGCAGCCGGGGCCGACAGGCAGGTCTTCATGAAGGCTTTGCGCTCGTCGCCCTTGAGGGTCCTGGTGGTGGCTTCGGCGTTGCAAGTGGTCATCTTGTTTTGCTGGGCGGTAGCGGCAAAGCCTTGAGAGCACATCAGCAGGCCCATCATCAACAATGGAATACGCAGCATCTTCATGGATTTTCTCCCGGTTACCGCGCCGACGGGCACGGCCTGGGCAGAGTGTAGTCAAACCCTGTTACACCTTCCTGTGCGGACGATGGATAATCCTCGTCCATCCATCTGTACGGCGATGTTCATGCAATACGCGTATCCCCTGCTGGCCATTTTTATCTGGGCCGGCAACACCGTTATCAACAAATTGGCCGTGGGCGCGATCTTCCCGGCCGAAATCGGCTTTTACCGCTGGTTGCTGGCGGCGCTGCTGTTCACCCCGTTCATGCTGAAGCCGGTGATTGCCCACTGGTCAGTCATCCGCCCGAACCTGAGCAAGGTTTTCGTGCTGGGCGTGCTGGGCATGGCGGTGTATCAGAGCCTGGCCTATTACGCGGCGACGCTGACCTCGGCGACCAACATGGGCATCATCCTGTCACTGATGCCCTTGATGGCCCTGACTGCCGCGATCATCAGCCTGGGCCAGCGCCTCACGTACGGTGCGCTGGCCGGTGCGGTGCTGTCGTTTGCCGGCGTGGTCGTGGTGGTGTCGTCCGGCAGCCTGGGCGTGCTGTTGCAACACGGGGTAAACCTGGGCGACGGCATGATGCTGGTCGCTACCCTGGCTTACGCGATCTACAGCACCCTGCTGAAAAAATGGCAGCTGCGCCTGCCACCGTTGGTGTTGCTGTATTTGCAGGTGCTGGTGGCGGTGGTGGTGCTGTTTCCGCTGTTCCTGTTCTCGCCCAAGGCGGGCCTGGGCTGGGCGAATGTGCCGCTGGTGCTGTACGCGTGTCTGCTGGCATCGATGCTGGCGCCGTTGGCGTGGATGCATTCGGTGAAGACCCTGGGCCCGAGCCGCACCACGCTGTTTTTCAACCTGCTGCCGTTGATCACCGCGCTGATTGCGGCGCTGGTGCTCAAAGAAGATCTGGCGCTGTATCACCTGGTCGGTGGCTTGCTGACCCTGGGCGGGGTGATCCTGTCGGAACGCTGGACGACACCGGTGAACCAGAGCCGTCAGCGAGGCCCTTGTGACACATCCGGTAAAATCCAATAAAACTTTTTGCCCTGGCCGCGACTCACAACCTGTAGCGATCACGCCGACAGAGCGTGGCGTACAACCGGATTAGCACCAGGAGATTGAGATGACCGAAGCACATTTGACTGACGTTGCGACCCTGCGCAGCCGCGCCCGCCAGAACGTCGAAAACGGCGCTGTGACCGAAGGCTACAACGCCGACCGCGAAGAGATCATTCGCTTGCTCAACGCATCGCTGGCCACTGAGCTGGTGTGCGTGCTGCGCTACAAGCGTCACTACTTCATGGCCAGCGGCATCAAGGCTTCCGTGGCTGCCGATGAATTCCTCGAGCACGCGACCCAGGAAGCCGAACACGCCGACAAACTCGCCGAGCGCATCGTGCAACTGGGCGGCGAGCCGGAGTTCAACCCCGACCTGCTGTCGAAAAACTCCCACGCTCAGTACGTGGCGGGTAATTCGCTGAAGGAAATGGTCTACGAAGACCTGGTGGCCGAACGCATCGCGGTGGACAGCTACCGCGAGATCATCCAGTACATCGGCGACAAGGACCCAACCACCCGTCGTCTGTTTGAAGAGATTCTGGCTCAGGAAGAAGAGCACGCAGACGACATGGCGGACATTCTCGAAAGCCTGTAAGTCGTCACGCAAAAACCAGGGGGGAGCCGGTCAAACGGCTCCCCTCTTTTTTTGAACGGTGGGAGGGGCTTGCTCGCGAAAGCGGTAGGTCAGCAAGCATTGGTGTTGACTGACCCATGCTTTCGCAGGCAAGCCAGCTACCACATTTGATCGCGCTCACACTCCACAATATCGGTCGGCTATAAGGCCGCCGCGCTCTTGATCTTGATCCTCCAAAGCCTGCGTTCGGGCACACCGAGCATTAGCGAGCGAGTCGCACCGCCACTCCCACCTTAAATCTTCGTCGCTTTGAGCATCGCGTTCGCTCAACTGAACGGCATTGGGGCTTGCCCGTCCCACATGGGCTTGTGGGTTGAGTCAGCTATTTAACAGTCTTGGGCGCCTTGCCTTCCTTCATCTGTTGCAGCAACGGTGCGCACTCGTTGGGCTCTCCGCCGCTCGGCGCCACCAGCGCGAGCAGGCCGGCGGCCGGACCTGCGATCACGCCCAGGGCTACCATGCCGGCGCCACGCAGGGCCAGCGGGATGGCTTTGACGCCGGCGTTGGGCTTGATGAACGGCCCGTTCACGTACAGCGGCGAACGCAGTGAGAACAGGCGAAAGCCTTTGGATTCAGGGGTAATCGTGAGGTCAAGCTGCTCGGTGGCCATGTTCGCGGTGCCATCGATGTAGATGATGGCGTTCTCGGTATCGAACACGAACAGTCGGGTGGTAGCCAGGCCCGTCTTGATGCCGAAGTCTGCCGCTGCGCAGTTGATCTTCACTTCCTTGTCGCCGAACAGGCGGCCAACCACGTAGTTACCCACATTAAGCCCGGCGATCTCCATCAGTCCACGGCTGATGGCGCCGTCGTTGATCAACATCTTCAAGTCACCGTTGGAACTGCCGAGCAAAGCCGCGACGGAGTTGCCGCGCCCGGTAATGTCGGCATCCCCATTGAGTTCGCCAAAGCTGGTTTTCATCGGTTCGAAGGTTGGGAACAACTGCTTGAGCTTGAAGTTGCGCGCGGTGAGTTTCGCGCTGCCTTCCATCGGTGTGATGCGACCGTTGAGGCGAATCTGCGCATCCAGCTTGCCGCCAGCCACGCCGAAACGCAGCGGTTCCAGGCTCAGTTCACCGTCGTTGAGCACCACATGGGTGTAGAGATCGGTGAAGGGCAGATCGGCGCTGTGCACGATGCGTTTGCCGGTAAATTCCACATCGGCATCCATGTCACGCCAGCGTTCGGTGCGGAACTCTTCCACCGGCAGCACCCTTGTGGCCGGCTGCTTGCTGGCACCGCCACGGGCTTTTTGCTTGGCGTTGGAGTCGGCACCGATCAGCGGCGCAAGGTCGGTCATCAGCAACTGGTTGGACACCAGTGTGCCGCTGAGCTTGGGCCGTGGCTGGCTGGCGACGTAGGCCAGGTCGCCGTGGATATCGCTGTTGCCGATCTTGCCGTTGAAGTTTTCATAGCGGAACGACGCACCGCTGGCTTCATGCAGCTTGGCAATCAGGTGGCCGTCGGTGGAATAGGCCGACGAATCCGGCAGGGTCACGCCGGTGAGCGGATAGAGGTTGCCCAGGCTCGCGCCGGCGAGTTTGAGGCGCAGGTCCAGGGCGCCGAGGTTGAGCGGGTCGGTCAGGGTGCCGGCCACGGCGATACGGGTGTCGCCAATCTTGACCTTGGCTTGCAGTGGAAACGGTTTGGCCGCGTCCTGCAGGGCCAGCAGGCCGCCGATCTTGCCGTTACCATCGAGTGTCTGCCCATGGTATTGGCCTTTGACCTTGAGCCCGAACGCGTAATCCTGCGGCGAGGAGCCTTTTTCCAGGGCTTTTTTGGCATCGGCATCGCCAACGATTTCGGCAAAGGGAATAGGTTGGCCCAGCGGGTCGATGATCACATCGAGCTGGGTCTTGAGGGTTTGGTCGTCGAGGGTCACATGACCCTTGTCGAACTTGATGGCGCCGATGTCGACCACCCAGTTGGACGGCTCGGCGTCCGGGTCCTTGGGGTCGAACGTGAACGTCCAGTTGGCGCGGCCATCGGCCAGGCGCTGTAGCTGGGCACTCGGTTCGGTGAGGTCGATACGCGGGATCGCCACGCGCTGCACGAGCAGGGCCAGGGGCGAGATGCGCAGCTCGACCTTTTTCAACGTGACCATCTGCGGCTGTTTCGACCAGTCCGGGTTGCCCAGGGTCAGGTCTTCGGCGATCACATGGGGCCACGGCACCCAGGCGCGCCAGCCGCCTTCCTCGGGTTCGCGCTGCCACACCACGGCGAGGTTGCCATTGATGGCGAACGGGCGATGCAGTTCTTCGGAGACTTTGGCATTGAGCGGCGGCTTGATGCGGTTCCAGTCGAAAAAGACCAGGAACACCACAACCACGGCGATTAACACGACGACGCTGGCGCAGCACCAGGCGACGATTTTACGAGTGCGCGTCATTGCACAGAACTCCTGAACACGAATAGCTGGAATACAGCTCATAAGGGTACGACTGGCAAACCCCAGCGGGGTTTAACCCGTTGATTGATTTAACCGCAGAACGCTTTTTACCTGACCGGATCGACAGATTTTGTTTGCTCGCCTGCACCATTGCTACCCGCCATTGTGTCGAAAATACCCACTTGGGTGCAAAACCGCGCGCTTGAGAGGCCCGCTCTAGAGCCTTCCGCTAGAACCATCAATTGCGTTGATTATTACCATTGCGTTTATGAACTTTTATATCGATATATCGAGAGTAGCATGAGTCCTGTACCCACTTTATCGCCCTCCCAAGGAGCAACCATCATGAAACGCCAAGTACTCGCTACCGTTCTGCTGTCTGTCCTCGCTTCCAGTGCCTTTGCCCTGCCAGCCGCCGAACAGACTATCCCACAAAACCAGGCCCAGGCCGCTCAGTCGAGCCAGACGCTGGCCCGTAGCGGCTCGCAGGAAGACGAGAACCGCGACTACGCCAAAGGCGTTGCTGAAAACGGTTCGGAGCAAGCCAACAAACGCGCCTACACCGAAGGCCTGAGCGAAAACGGCCGTCACCGCCTGGAAGAAAAAGGCCTGGTTGAAGACGGCGCCGAGCAAGCCAACGAGCGTGCCTACACTGAAGGTGTTGCCGAAGGTGGTGCCGATCGCCTGCAAGAACTGCATCAAGCACAGAGCTGAGCCTGTGGTGGCCCAGACAGCTCGCTCCGGCATCCGCAGGAGCGAGCCTGCTCGCCAAGGTCGCTGACGCCGCTCCCTCCCCGAAGTTAATGCATCCCCCTCGCTCCACGCCGCCAAGTTCGACGCAAGCAAAGCGCTTTTGCTAGAGTGCGTCGCTGTACTTGCCGACAAAGCTCACCCGCCCATGCTGCCCCGTGCCGAACAGAAGCAACAGACCCGCCTCGCCCTGATGGACGCAGCCCGCCATCTGATGGAGTGCGGCCGTGGGTTCGGCAGCCTGAGCCTGCGTGAAGTGGCGAAGACGGCCGGGATCGTGCCCACAGGTTTCTACCGGCATTTTGCCGATATGGATCAGCTCGGGCTCGTGCTGGTCAGCGAGGTCGGCCAGACTTTTCGCGCCACCATTCGCCTGGTACGCCACAATGAATTCGTGATGGGCGGCATCATCGATGCCTCCGTGCGGATCTTTCTCGATGTGGTGTCGGCCAACCGTTCGCAATTCCTGTTCCTGGCCCGTGAGCAATACGGCGGCTGCCTCGCCGTGCGCCAGGCCATCGGCGCCCTGCGTGAAGACATCACCCGTGACCTCGCCGCCGACCTCACGCGCATGCCCAAGCTGGCGCACCTGCAAGCCGACGGTTTGCATGTGATGGCCGACCTGATCGTCAAGAGCGTGTTCGCCACCCTGCCCGATATCATCGACCCACCCGCCCACGCCCTGCCTGAACACCTCACGCCCCAGGCGAAAATCACTCAGCAATTGCGCTTTATCTTCATTGGCCTCAAGCATTGGCAAGGCCTGGGCAGCACCGAATAAGCCGCCAGGCAAAACGCCCTCATCCAGTGCCGTAGCGCATGCAGCGCACCATCGTGAGTCACGCCCCGAATAAGCTGCCGCCCTATTCGGAGGCACAGCGCCGCGCGCCGACAGGCAATTCCTACAACCTGCCCCGGGTTGGCAAGCCCCTTGCTCTAGCTCCGTTATCGCTCATAGCTGGAAGCCCTCTGATGCTGGTGATCCACCGCCGAATCGCCCCCCAGGCCCAATGGGCCGCCGAGCTGCTGCTCAACTTCGAAGCCCGCAGCAAAAGCCGCCTGCGCTGTTTCAGTGCCGACGGCGAAGACGTCGGCCTGTTTCTGGAGCGTGGCCAGCCGCCGCTGCATGACGGCGAATGCTTGCAGGCTGAGGACGGCCGGGTGGTGCGCGTGTGTGCACGGCCTGAACAACTGCTGCACGTCACCTGCAGCAGCGCATTTGAACTGACCCGCGCCGCCTATCACCTGGGCAACCGCCACGTGGCCCTGCAAGTCGGCGATGGCTGGTTGCGCCTGCTCGATGACTACGTGCTCAAGGCCATGCTCGAACAATTGGGCGCGCAGGCCGACACCATCGAGGCGCCGTTCCAGCCCGAACACGGGGCGTACGGAGGTGGCCATCATCACTCGCGCCATGGCGATGAAGACTTCAACTACCCGCCCAAGCTGCATCAATTCGGCGTGCGTACATGAATCCAGCCTGGGCATTGCTGCGCCTGGCCAGTCCGCAATTGCCGATTGGCGGCTACAGCTACTCCCAAGGCCTGGAAATGGCCGTGGACAACGGCCGCGTGCCGGATGCCGCCAGCGCTCGCCGCTGGATCAGCGACCAGTTGCTGCTCAACCTGGCGCGCTTCGAGGCGCCACTGCTGCTCGCCCACTGCCGCGCCGCCGCCGTGGATGACTGGTCGCAACTGGCGCAGCTGTGCGAAGAGCACCGCGCCAGCCGTGAAACCCGCGAGCTGTACCAGGAGAGCCGGCAGATGGGCTACTCGCTGCAACAACTGCTCAATGGCTTGCCCGAGCTGGACGACGCGGCACGGGATTTTCTGGCGCAACGCACTGAACCTCACCTGGCCCTGGGCTGGGCGCTGGCCGCGCGCGCCTGGCACATCAGCGCCGACGACGCCCTTGCCGCCTGGCTGTGGAGCTGGCTGGAAAACCAGCTGGCGGTGCTGATGAAAACCCTGCCCCTGGGCCAGCAAGCCGCGCAGCGCCTGACCAGTGAACTGCTGCCGCTGTTGCAGCAGGCCCAGCAGGACGCCGCGCGCATCGACCCCCACTCACTGGGCAGCGCCGCGTTCGGCCTGTCTCTGGCATGCATGGCCCACGAGCGCCAATACAGCCGCCTGTTCCGTTCCTAGATTCCCTTGATGTGGAGAAGCACATGAACTCACAACCCCTGCGTGTCGGCATCGGCGGCCCGGTGGGCTCCGGCAAGACTGCCCTCACCCTGGCCCTGTGCCTGGCGCTGCGCGATCGCTACAACCTGGCCGTGGTCACCAATGACATCTATACCCGCGAAGACGCCGACTTTCTGGTGCGCAACCAGGCACTCGCGCCGGAGCGCATCATCGGCGTGGAAACCGGCGGCTGCCCGCACACGGCGATCCGCGAGGACGCCTCGATCAACCTCGAAGCGGTCGACCAGCTCAACCGGCGCTTTCCCGGCCTGGACCTGATCCTGGTGGAGTCCGGCGGCGATAACCTGTCGGCCACCTTCAGCCCGGAACTGTCGGACCTGACTATCTACGTGATCGATGTGTCGGCCGGCGACAAGCTGCCGCGCAAGGGCGGGCCCGGTATTTGCAAATCCGACCTGCTGGTGATCAACAAGATCGATCTGGCGCCGCTGGTGGGCGCCTCGCTGGAACTGATGAACAGCGACACCCAGCGCATGCGCAACGGTAAACCTTTTGTGTTCAGCAACCAGAAAACCGGCGTCGGCCTGGACGAAATCGTCGCCTTCATCGAACGCCAGGGCCTGCTGACCGCCGCCTGATCAACCCATTACGGAGCCTGTTTATGAGCCTCAACAAACTGTTCGCCGCCGCTGCGCTGCTGCTGGCCCCTGCCCTGGCCTTCGCCCATCCGGGCCATGGCGATAACGGCCTGGTGGCCGGCATCAGCCACCCCCTGGGCGGTATCGACCATCTGCTGGCGATGCTCGCCGTGGGCCTGTGGGCCGCGCAGCAAAAAGGCGCGGCGCGCTGGGCGCTGCCGTGCACCTTCGTCGGCACCATGCTGATCGGCGGCGTGCTGGGGTTTGAAGGCCTGGCATTGCCGGCGCTGGAAAGCGGCATCGCCGCATCGGTGCTGGCGCTGGGCCTGGCGGTGGCGCTGGCGGTGCGTCCGCCGCTGTTTGTGGCGGTGGGTGCGACAGCGTTGTTTGCGCTGTTTCATGGCGTGGCGCATGGCCTGGAGCTGCCGGCGATGTCCAGCCCATGGGCGTACGCGGCGGGGTTTGTCGGTGCGACGGCCCTGTTGCATGCGGCCGGTTATGCCGTGGTGCGTGTGTTGCCGGCAGCGGCGGCGCCGTTGGTGCGGGTGGCTGGGGCAGCTTCGGCGGCGACTGGCGTGTGGTTGCTCGCGGGCTGATTTCGGCACCTGTGCCGGGCCCATCGCAGGCAAGCCAGCTCCCACATTTGAGCGGATTCGTCATTCAAAAATGTGGGAGCGGGCTTGCCCGCGATAACGGTGGCGCAGACACCACCGCACCCAAGCCTGCTACCATGCGCGCCTACGCCCCTGCCGTGACGACGCCAGCCGATGCCCAGCGCTTCCCAACCGTTTTTGAATACCGTACTCACCCATTTCCGTGACCTGATCGTGCCGCTCTGGCAAGGCCCGGGCTGGAATGCCGAGCTGGCGCTGCCCTACGAGGCACTCGACGCCGATCACCATCCCTTGCCGCCCCAACGCTACCGCGCCATGGCCTGCGCCCGTCAGCTGTACCTGTTTGCCAGCCTGATCGGCGAGCCCGATACCGACTTTGCGCACGCGCGCGCGGCCGCGCTGTTCCGTTCCCTGCAACAGCACTTCCATGACGCCGAGCACGGCGGCTGGTTCTACAGCATCGACCCCGCGGGCCAACCGCTGGATATGCGCAAAGACCTCTACACCCACGCGTTCATCATCTTCGCCTGCGCCCATTACTGGGCCAAGGTGCGCGAGCCGCTGGTGGCGTCGGTCCTCAATGCCGCGCTCGAAGTGGTTGCCCAGCGCTTCGCCAGCGGCGACGGTCTGTACGACGCAGTGCTGGACCGCGACTGGTCGTCGCTCTCGTCCGGCCCGCTGCAAAACCCATTGATGCACCTGGCCGAAGCGTTCCTCGCCACCTTGGCGGTACGTGAAGACACCGACGTGCAAACCGCCCTGCTGAACCTGGCGACGGCCATGCAGCAGCGTTTCATCGACCCCGGGCACGGCGTGATGCTGGAAAAACCGCTGGGCGCTGTGGATAACTGGTTCGAGCCGGGCCACCAGTTCGAATGGTTCTTCCTGCTCGACTCATCCGCAGTGCTGCGCGGCACGCCGCTGCATGCGTCACTCAGCCGCGCGTTTGCCTACGCCGAAGAAAAGGGTGTGGATAACGTAAGCGGTGCCGTGAGCGGCATGCTCGACCTTGACGGTCATGTGCGTGACGGCACTCAGCGTATCTGGGCCCAGGCTGAATACCTGCGCGCACTGACCTTGCGCCCGGGAAACGAGGCGCGGGTGCAGCGCCAGTTGCAGGCGCTGGCGCAGCATTTTTTGCATCGCAAGGGCTGGCATGAATGCCTGGATGCGCAAGGGGCAGTGAGCCGACGGGATATGCCTTCGACCACGCCTTATCACCTGGCGACGTGTTATCAGGGGTTGGTCAGGCAGTTGGGCTGACCTTCAGGGCCCCATCGGGAGCAAGCCCCCTCCCACATTCCAATGTGGGAGGGGGCTTGCTCCCGATGCAGGCAACG
This sequence comes from Calliopum simillimum, assembly GCA_951812925.1. Lineage (NCBI taxonomy): Eukaryota > Metazoa > Arthropoda > Insecta > Diptera > Lauxaniidae > Calliopum > Calliopum simillimum. Next base: position 24,469 of record CATOTO010000252.1, on the reverse strand, counting down.
CGGTCTTACTTGGCACCACGCTCGATCGCAAACCCTGCCCACGTCTGGCTCACCGGCATCAGTTCCAACCGGTTGATGTTCACGTGCGCCGGAGTGTTCATCACCCAGAAGATGGTGTCGGCGATGTCTTGCGGCTGGATAGGCTCGGCGCCCGCGTAGGTGGCGTCATAGCGCGCCTGATCGCCGCCAAAGCGCACCAGCGAAAACTCACTCTCACACAAGCCCGGCTCAATGTTGGTCACGCGCACGCCGGTGCCCTGCAGGTCGCAACGCAGGTTCAGCGAAAACTGCTTCACGAATGCCTTGGAGGCGCCATACACGTGGCTGCCCGGATACGGGTAGTTACCGGCGATGGAGCCCAGATTGACGATGCCCGCGCCCCGCCCGTGGGCGATCAGGCGCGGCAGCAGCAGGTTGGTCGTGGTCAGCAGGCCCTTGATGTTGGTGTCGACCATGGTCTCCCAATCGTCGAGGCTGCACTTGGGCGCAGGGTCGGTGCCCACCGCCAGTCCGGCATTGTTGATCAGCCCGCGCAGGGTGGCGAACGACGGCGGCAGCTGGGCGATGGCCTCTTCCATGCCCTTGCGGTCACGCACGTCCACCACCAGGCCGTGCACTTCGGTCTGTTTGGAAAGCTCTTCGACCAGCGCATTCAAGCGTTCGGCGCGGCGACCGGTGAGCACCAGTTTCCAGCCGGCTTCGGCAAAACGACGGGCGCAGGCTTCGCCGAAACCTGAGGTGGCGCCAGTAATAAACAACGTGTCGGACATGGTGTTCTCCTTGCGGACATCGGAAAAAAGTTGCCAGCAGAATGCCCGTACGCGGCGCTTGCGGCAACCGTCAGGCACACCTGCTGATCATTTTTTGATCGCCTGACTCAACACCTTGTGAACCGTGGCTTGCAGCCATGTGCGCGCAGGTTATCCACAACTGCGCCCACAGTCTTTGGGGGCAAGTCGAAATGGCTTCAGGCCGCTGTACACAAGGCCCGCAGGCGGTTTTGCAAAGTTTTTTGCTTGACCTGGGCCGGGTCGTATGTAGGCCTGGGTGAAGAGGAAAAATCCGAACGATGGCTCCAGGCCAGTTAATCCGCCCCCTACGGCAGTCTTTCCAGAGTTTAGTCACAGACTTATCCACAGGCTGATCCGACATGTTTTGGTCATATACCTGTGTCTTTAAACAGGTTGACAAACCCCTCGAAAGCCCGCGAAAAAACCGCTGATCAATAAACAACCACCGCGCTGAAAGCCACGTAATTAAAGGCCTTCAGCCAGCTACACCCACGTTACCCACAGCCGGTTCCACAGCGGATGGGGACAAGTCAAAACTGTGACAAAACAGGGATTTGCGGCGGCTATATGTCGCGGTTTGGAGGGGGGCTGGATTTGTTTTCCACAATTTCGAAATGGGTCTTGTGGAACACAAAAAATCAATGTGGGAGGGAGCTTGCTCCCTCCCACAGCGATCAATGGCCGCCGAGGTAGGCGTTGCGCACGTCCTCGTTCACCAGCAACTCCTTGCCGGTGCCCGTCAGGCGAATCTCGCCGTTGACCATCACATACGCGCGGTCCGACAGGCGCAGCGCGTGGTTGGCGTTCTGCTCCACCAGAAAGATGGTCATGCCGGTCGCCGCCAGTTCGCGCAGGGTGGAGAAGATCTGCTTCACCACAATCGGCGCCAGGCCCAGGCTTGGCTCGTCCAGCAGCAGCAGCTTGGGCCGACTCATCAGCGCGCGGGCGATGGCGAGCATTTGCTGCTCGCCGCCGGACATGGTCATGGCACGCTGGTTACGCCGCTCCTTGAGCCGTGGGAACAGCTCGAACATGCGTTGCATGTCTTCCTGCGCGAACTTGTCGCCGATGGGGATGGTGCCCATCAGCAGGTTTTCCTCGACGGTCATGTCGGGGAACACCCGCCGCCCTTCCGGCGACTGCGCGATGCCGTTGGAGGCGATGTAGTGGGAGGACTTGTGGGTAATGTCGACGCCGTTGTACAGAATCTGCCCGGACTCTGCCCGTGGCTGACCGAAGATCGACATCAGCAGCGTGGACTTACCCGCGCCGTTGGAGCCGATCAGGCTCACGGTTTCACCTTCGTTGATGTGCAGCGAGACTTTTTTCAGGGCCTGGATCGGGCCGTAGAACACATCCAGGTCCTTCATTTCGAGGATAGGCCCGCTCATACCAGCTCCTCTTCGTCGGCGCCCAGATAGGCGGCAATCACTTTCGGGTCATTGCGGATCGCCTCCGGCCCGCCTTCAGCGATCACGTTGCCGTGGTCGAGCACCACGATGTGGTCGGAAATACTCATCACCATGCCCATGTCATGTTCGATCAGCACCACCGTGAGGTCGTGCTCGTCGCGCAACAGGCGAATCATCGCGCTGAGGGCTTCGGTTTCCTGAGGGTTCAGGCCCGCCGCCGGTTCGTCCAGGCAGATGATCTGCGGCCGGGTGCACATGGCGCGGGCGATCTCCAGGCGGCGCTGCTGGCCATAGGAGAGTTCGCCGGCCAGGCGGTTGGCGCAGTCCACCAGGTCGACCACTTCCAGCCAGTAGAAGGCGTGGTCGAGTGCATCGCTTTCAGCCTTGCGGTAACCCTTGGTGTTGAGGATGCCCGCCAGCATGTTGCGGTTGACCCACATGTGCTGGGCCACCAGCAGGTTTTCCAGCACCGACATTTCCTTGAACAGGCGAATGTTCTGGAACGTCCGGGCCAGGCCTGCGCGGTTGACCAGGTGGGTGCCGCCAAACATCTTGTAGTACACCCGACTGAGAAAGCGCTTGGGCGACACGAAGTCGGTGGCCCGGAAGCGTTCGCCCAGCAGCTGGATCACGTTGGTCTGCTTGCCACGCACGTTGAGCTGGATCTTGCCGCCGCTGGCCTTGTAGAAGCCGGTGAGGCAGTTGAACACGGTGGTCTTGCCGGCACCGTTGGGGCCGATCAGGGCGAAGATCGAGTTGCGTTCGACCTTGAGGCTCACATCGCTCAAGGCCTTGATGCCACCGAAGTGCATCATCAAATGTTCCACGCTGAGGACGACTTCCTTGCTCATGGCGCCACTCCTTTACGTGGGGTCACACCGGTTCGGCTGATGCGGATCAAGCCGCGCGGCCGCCAGATCATCATCACCACCATCAGCACGCCAAACAGCAGCACGCGGTATTCCGAGAAGCTGCGCAGCAGCTCAGGCGCCACGGTCAACACGAACGCCGCGATCACCACCCCCACTGTCGAGCCCATGCCACCCAGCACCACAATGGCCAGGATCAGCGCCGACTCGAAGAAGGTGAACGACGACGGGTTCACGAAGCCCTGGTAGCTGGCAAAAAACACCCCGGCCAAACCGGCTGTCGATGCCCCGATGGTGAACGCCGAGAGCTTGACCAGCACATGGTTCAGGCCCATGGAGCGGCAGGCGATCTCATCTTCACGCAGGGCCTCCCACGCGCGACCGACCGGCATGCGGGTCAGGCGGTGCTTGATATAAAGCACGGCCAGCACCACCAGAAACAGCACGATGTAGATAAACAGGAATTTGATATTGGGGTTGTAGTCGATGCCGAAAAATTCATGGAACGGAATCCCGCCATCCTTCGCGCGCCTGCCGAACTCAAGGCCGAGGAAGGTCGGCGACGGCACCGGCATACCGTTCGGCCCGCCGGTGAACGACAACCAGTTGTTGAGCACCAGGCGAATGATTTCACCGAAGCCCAGGGTCACGATGGCCAGGTAGTCACCGTGCATTCGCAGCACCGGAAACCCGAGTATGCACCCCGCCAATGCCGCCGCGATGGCAGCCAGTGGCAACACGGTCCAGAAGCCCAGGCCGAGGTATTGATAACCCAGCGCCAGGCCGTAAGCGCCGATGGCGTAGAACGCCACGTAACCGAGGTCGAGCAGGCCTGCCAGGCCGACCACGATGTTCAGGCCCAGGCCGAGCAGCACGTAGATCAGCCCGAGGATGACCACGGTAAGCAGGTACTTGTTGGCGAAGATCGGAAACACGATGGCGATCACGATCAGCGCCGGGATGATCCAGCGCAGCCGCGACTTGTAGTCCGGTGGCAGCACATGCACGCCGGAGCCACTGCTTTCGAAGCCCTGCAGAATCTTCAGGCCCTTGGGGGTTTGCAGGAACAGGCTCATGGCGAAGCGGCCGACCATCACGATGGCCACCAGCAGGCCGACGCGGGCCGGTTCCAGGTTGAAGCTGTAGCCGTCGAGGACCACGCCGACGATCGGACCGAACACGATCAGGGAAATCAGCCCGGCGAGGACCGTATCGACCACACTTTTCTTGATATCGATGGGTTTGGCAGCAGACATGTTTACACCTTCGCCACAAGAGGACGACCAAGCAGGCCCTGGGGACGGAAAATCAGAATCACCACCAGCAGGGAGAAACTGAAGACGTCTTTGTAGTCGGAGTTGATCAACCCCGAGAACAGCGACTCGGAGATACCAAGGATGATCCCGCCCAGCATCGCCCCGGGCAGAGAGCCGATGCCGCCGAGTACCGCTGCGGTAAACGCCTTGATGCCGATGATGAAGCCGGCATAGAAATCGAAGGTGCCGTAGTTGAGGGTGATGAGCACGCCGGCCAAGGCTGCCATGGCGGCACCGATGACGAAGACATAGGAGATCACGCGGTCGGTGTTGATACCGAGGATCGAGGCCATCTTGCGGTCTTGCTGCGTCGCGCGGCACATGCGGCCCAGCTTGGTGTACTTGATGATGTAGGTGAGCAAGGCCATGCCGGCAAACGCCGCCACGAGAATGAACACTTTGGTGTAAGTGAGTTGCACGAACCCGCTGCCGATATCGACGCGCCAGGCGCCGGCCAGCAGGGTCGGGATGCCTTGTTGCTTGGCGCCCTGGGCGATCTGCGCGTAGTTCTGCAGGATCAGCGAAATCCCGATGGCGCTGATCAGCGGGGCCAGTCGGGTAGAGTTGCGCAGCGGTTTGTAGGCGACCCGTTCGATCACCCAGCCGTACACGCCGGTGACAACCACGGTGAAGATCAGGGTGCCGAGTATGAGCAGCGGGAAGGATTCGATGCCGAAGTAAGCCAGCAGTGCCAGACTGATTGCCGCGAGGTAAGCGGAAATCATATAAACCTCGCCGTGGGCGAAGTTGATCATGCCAATGATGCCGTAGACCATTGTGTAGCCGATGGCGATCAGGCCGTAGACCGACCCGAGGGTCAGGCCGTTGACCAGTTGCTGCAGGAAAATACCATCCATAACGCAAATCTCACGCGGTGAGCACCTGCACACCGGGTGGGTGTGCGGCGCTTCTGGAGGAAAAGTCAGATCTCGATAACAACCCCGTCCCCTGTGGGAGGAGGCTTGCCCCCTCCCACATTGGAACGGTGGTGCTCAGGCTTACTTCTGCTTTTCCAACTGGTGGTATTTGCCGTCTTTATCCCACTGGTAAACCACGTAGTCGGAGACTTTGAGGTCGCCCTTGCCGTCCCATTCCTTCTTGCCCATCACGGTTTGTACCGGGTTGGCCTTGAGCCACTTGGCGGCATCTTCGCCCTTGTTGGACTTGGCGCCATTGAAGCCGGCCGCCAGGGCCTGGACCGATGCGTAGGCGTACAGGGTGTAGCCTTCCGGCTCATAGCCGCTCTTCTGGAACTCTTCCACGACGGTTTTGCTGTCGGGCAGTTTGCGCGGGTCGGCGCCGAAGGTCATGTACACGCCGTCCACGTACTGCTTGCCGCCAGCGGTGGCGACCAGTTCGTCGGTGACGATGCCGTCATCGGACATGAACTTGACGTCCTTGAGGCCCGCTTCACGAATCTGCCGTACCAGGGGACCGGCTTCCGGGTGCAGGCCGCCGAAGTACACGACGTCGGCGCCGGTGGAGCGGATCTTGGTGACCAGGGCGCTGAAGTCTTTCTCGCCACGGGTGAGGCCTTCTTCCAGCACCGGCTTGACACCGCGCTTGGTCAACTGGGCAGCGGTGGCGTCGGCCAGGCCTTTGCCGTAGGTGTCCTTGTCGTTGATGACTGCGACTTTCTTGCCCTTGAGCACGTCGACGATGTAGTCGCCGGCGACAACGCCCTGCTGGTCGTCACGCCCGCACATGCGGAACATCGCGCCGAGGCCGCGTTCGGTGACCTGCGGGTTGGTGGAGCCGGGCGTGATCGCAATGATGCCGGCCTCGTCATACACCTCGGACGCCGGGATGGTGTTGGAGGAGCAGAAGTGCCCGACCACGCCGATCACTTTGTCCTGGTCGGCCAGGCGGTTGGCCACGGCGACGGCCTGTTTGGGCTCGCACGCATCATCGCCGGCCACCAGCACGATTTTTTCGCCATTGATGCCGCCGGCCTTGTTGATAACATCGGCCGCCGCCTGGGCACCCTTCATGTACTGCTCACCGAAAGCAGCGTTGGCACCCGTCATCGGGCCGGCCACGCCGATTTTCACATCAGCTTGAACAAACGTAGAAACACCCAGCGCCGCTGCAACGGCGAGGGCCAGAAAACCTTTCTTGTAAAACGTCTGAGACATGAGTGGTGCTCCGTATTTTTTGATTTTAGGCACGACGACTTGCATTCAATCCTTTCACGGGAAGCTCTGAGCAAGCCGCGTGCCATTACTTTTTTATTCTTCAAAAAGACACGGTGTCATTGTTATTGCAGGTGTTTCGGCGCCGCTTGTCAGTACGTGCAACCCTCTGGCTCGCATAGGTGCAACCAGCCAGCGAAAAAAGTACAACCCGACACGGTGGCACCTGCAACCGGACCGCAAACGGCAGGCCCTTTCGTCTGTAACAACAGGCGTAACGGAACTGCACATTTACAGTGCGCGATTGCTACGACTTGCACCAATACAGATGGGAACCCTGCCTGGAAGAGGCAGGCTTTTACGCGCTATGTCGCTGATCAGATCACGATCCGCAGGCATTGCCCGGCGTGATACAGCGAGAACCCGGCCTCATACAGACAGCTGCGCACGCCCACGCCAGTCAGGGGCAGCATCGGCGCAAACGGTATCGGCAAGGCTTGGGGATTCTGCTGACATAGATAATCGGCAAACGCCTTGCCCACCACGCTGCCGGTGGTGACGCCGCGTCCGTTATAGCCGGTGACGGCGACCAGGCCCGGCGCCGGTTCGAACAGGCGCATCAGGTGATCCGGGGTAAACGCGATGCAGCCGGTCCAGGTGTATTCCCACTGCACCGGTTTGAGGTACGGGAAGTAATGCTGCTGCACTCGATCGGCCCACGCCTTGAGGAACCAGCCCGGCTTCTGATTGCCATTGCCCAGGCTGCCGAGCAACAGGCGGCCATCGGCATCGCGGCGAATACTGCTGAGCACCTGGCGGGTGTCCCATGATCCCTGGCCGCCGGGGAGGATTTGCCGGGCGGCGTCATCGGTAAGCGGCGCGGAGGCGACCTGATAGTAGTAACCGGGGAAAAAATTGCGCCGCAACTCGGTCCATTCGCCCTCGGTGTAGGCATTGGAGGCGATCACCACCTGGGCTGCCTGCACCGAACCTTGGGCGGTCTGCACCGACCAGTTCGCGCCCTGGCGCTCCAATTGGGTCACCGGGGAATGATCGAACATCTGCCCGCCCAGGCCGGCTGCGGCATTCGCCAGGCCTGTGGTGTACGCCATCGGGTTCAAGGTGCCGGCGCGCTTGTCGAGCAGGGCGGCGGAGATTTTGCGGGTACCGGTGGCCTGCTCGCATGCCTGGCCGGTCAGCAGTTCCACGGGTGCACCACGGCGCTTCCACTGTTCTTCACGGCTGCGCAAATCCGCCTCGCCGCGGGCGTTGTGCGCCATGTGCAAGGTGCCTTCGCGGCGCAGTTGGCAATCGATGCTGTATTTGTCGACCAGGCTGAACACCAGCGACGGCGCTGCACCCAGCATGCGGTTGAGCTGGCTGCCCACCGCTTCGCCGAAACCGGCTTCGATCTCGTCCGGCGGGATCCACAGGCCCGCATTCACCAGCCCGACATTTCGCCCCGACCCGCCGTGGCCGGTGCGATGGGCTTCGAGTACGGCGACGCTTTTACCTTGTTCGAGCAGGTGCACAGCCGCAGACAAGCCGGTGATGCCGGCGCCGATCACGCACACATCCACCTTGACCTCGCCCTTGAGCGCGGCGCGGTCCGGCCGGCCAGGAGTGAGGTGTTCCCACAAACATGCTTCGCGCAGTGCCATTGCCAGACTCCGATGAGACCCAACAAACAACATTCTTGTCATTGCAAATCAAATGTGGGAGCTGGCTTGCCAGCTCCCACATTGACCCCGCTCCGACTGGAGGAATCAGTCGAAGGTAATGCCCTGCGCCAGTGGCAACTCCAGCGAGTAGTTCACGGTGTTGGTCTGGCGACGCATGTACCCGCGCCATGCGTCCGAACCCGACTCACGCCCGCCGCCGGTTTCTTTCTCGCCGCCGAACGCGCCGCCGATCTCCGCGCCGCTCGGGCCGATGTTGACGTTGGCGATCCCGCAATCGCTGCCCACCGCCGACATGAATTGCTCGGCCTCACGCACATCAAGGGTGAAGATGCACGATGACAGGCCCTGGGGAACCGCGTTGTTCAGGCGCAGGGCCTCGGCAAATTCGGTGTAACCGACCACGTAGAGAATCGGCGCGAAGGTCTCGGTGCATACCACGTCGCTTTGCTCGGGCATTTCGACAATTGCCGGCGACACGTAGTAGGCGTTGGGGAACGTGTCTTCCAGTTGGCGCTGGCCGCCAAACACTTTGCCGCCTTCGCTCAACGCCTGTTCCAGCGCGTCCTGCATGGCGTCAAAACCGTGTTTGTCGATCAGCGGGCCGATCAGATTGCCTTCCAGCGGATGGCCGATGCGCACCTTGGCATAGGCGGCCTTGAGGCGCGCGACGATATCGGCCTTGACCGACTCATGGGCGATCAACCGGCGCAGGGTGGTGCAACGCTGGCCGGCGGTGCCCACCGCACTGAACAGGATGGCGCGCACGGCCATGTCCAGGTCGGCACTCGGCCCGAGGATCATTGCGTTGTTGCCGCCCAGCTCGAGGATGCTGCGGGCAAAGCGTGCCGCGACCTTGGGCGCCACTTCGCGGCCCATGCGGGTGCTGCCGGTGGCGCTGATCAGCGCCACACGCGGGTCATCCACCAGGGCTGCGCCGGCGTCGCGACCGCCGATGATCACCTGGCTCAGGTACTCCGGGGCGCCATCGAAGGTTTTCAGCACGCGCTCGAACAAGGCCTGGCAGGCCAGGGCGGTGAGCGGGGTCTTTTCCGACGGTTTCCAGATCACCGCGTTGCCGCACACCAGCGCCAGGGCGGTGTTCCACGCCCACACGGCCACCGGGAAGTTGAACGCGCTGATCACGCCGACCACGCCCAATGGGTGCCAGGTTTCACGCATGTGGTGGCCGGGACGCTCGGAGGCGATGGTCAGGCCGTAGAGCTGACGCGAAAGGCCGACGGCGAAGTCGCAGATGTCGATCATTTCCTGTACTTCGCCCAGGCCTTCCTGGGTGATCTTGCCGGCTTCCCAGGACACGAGTTCGCCCAGGTCAGCCTTGTGTTGGCGCAGCGCATCACCCAACTGGCGCACCAGCTCGCCGCGACGCGGGGCCGGCACCTTGCGCCAGGCGTCGAATGCATGCTCGGCGCGACTGACCTGTTGCTCCACCTCGGCGGCACCTTGCCAGTGCACACGGCCGATCAGGCTGCCATCAGTCGGCGAATGCACGGGCTGTTTACCCGCCTGGTACAGCGCCGGGTTCACCCCCAGACGATCAAGCAATGCGGCAACCATGGGTCACTCCTTCAATCTGCACACAAAAAATCGCGCCGCCACACGCACGGCCATTCAAACCCTATTTGTAGCTGGCCCAAGACTTGCCAACAAACGACGATTAGGCGAGATATCATTCCGTTTATTCATGCAAAGAATAAAAAGAGGCGTGCCGTGCTGAACAAACGCTATTTGCCCTCGATCACCGCCCTGCAGTGCTTCGAAGCGGCCACCCGCCACCTGAGCTTCACCCGCGCCGCCGAGGAGCTCAACCTCACGCAAAGCGCGGTGAGCAAGCAGGTGGCGCAGCTGGAAGAGTTGCTGCAACACCTGCTGTTTCGCCGCGTGCGCCGCCGCCTGCAAATGACCCCGGCGGGGGATCTGTACCTGGTGGAAGTGCGCAAGATCCTCACGCAGGTGGAGATGTCCACGCATTACCTGCGCTCCTACGGCGGCGAGACCGAAGTGCTGCGCGTGTCCACGCCCTATACCTTCGGCGCACGCTGGCTGGTGCCGCGCCTCAAGGGTTGGCGCCTGCGCCATCCGCAGATCCATCTGGACCTGTGCAACGAACAGGAACCGGACGAACTGCTGCAAGGCAAAGCCGACATGGCGTTCTACTTCGGCCAGGACGCACGTCCCGGCACCGAGAGCCTGAAACTGTTCAGTGAAGAGCTGGTACCGGTTTGTTCGCCCGACAGCCTGCCCGCCCGCCCCTTTAACGACCCCACGCAACTGAGCGAGCTGGTGCTGCTGCAAAACGCGTCACGGCCCCAGGGCTGGCATGACTGGTTCGCCAGCCAGGGTTTCCATACCGAGCACAGCTACCATGGGCCGCGGTTCGACACGTTCTATATGTGCATCCGTGCGGCGCAGGTGGGGTGTGGCGTGGCGCTGTTGCCGCGTTTCCTGGTGGAGGAGGAATTGGCCGAGGGCAAGTTGGTGATTCCCTGGCAGCATGGGATGCCGAGCCTGGATGCTTACTATCTGGCGTATCCTGAGCATTCGGCGGAGGTGCCCAAGGTAAGAGAGTTTGTAAAGTGGATGATGGAGCAGGTTATTTAGTCGCCTGGAAAACCGCCATCGCAGGCAAGCCAGCTCCCACATTGGAATGCATTTTAACCTGTGGGAGCTGGCTGCCTGCGATGACGCCAATGGCCTCACTGAAAAAATCACTGGCAATCCCCCACAGGTCTATGCGCCACTAACCCCCTTCCTCAATTGTGCGTAAAGGCCGGCCTCCATCGCCGACCCGTCTGGAGATTCCCGTTATGAGCGAGAGTGTGTTTGCCGATCGCATCGTGCAGAACCTGCTCGACACCGACTTCTACAAGCTGACCATGATGCAGGCGGTGCTGCACAACTACCCGAACGTGGAAGTTGAATGGGAGTTTCGTTGCCGCAACAGCGAAGACCTGCGTCCGTACCTGGCAGAGATCCGCTACCAGATCGAGCGCCTCGCCGAGCTGAGCCTGAGCCCCGATCAACTGGGCTTTCTGGAACGCATCAGTTTCATGAAGCCGGACTTTTTGCGCTTTCTCGGGCTGTTTCGCTTCAACCTGCGCTACGTGCAGACCGGTATCGAAAACGGCGAGTTGTTTATCCGCCTGCGCGGGCCGTGGCTGCATGTAATCCTGTTTGAAGTGCCGATGCTGGCGATTGTCAGCGAAGTGCGTAACCGCTACCGCTACCAGAGCGTGATCCTCGAACAGGCGCGCGAGCAGCTGTATCGCAAGTTCGACTGGCTGACCGCCAACGCGAGCAGCGATGAGCTGGCGGAGCTGCAAGTGGCGGATTTCGGCACGCGCCGACGCTTTTCCTACCGCGTGCAGGAAGAAGTGGTGAGCGTGCTCAAGCACGATTTTCCGGGACGCTTCGTGGGCACCAGCAACGTGCACCTGGCCCGCGAACTGGACATGAAGCCGCTGGGCACCATGGCCCACGAGTGGATCATGGCCCACCAGCAACTCGGCCCGCGCCTGATCGATAGCCAGATCGCCGCGCTCGACTGCTGGGTGCGTGAATACCGTGGCCTGCTCGGCATCGCCCTGACCGATTGCATCACCACCGACGCGTTCCTGGGCGACTTCGATCTGTACTTCGCCAAACTGTTCGACGGTCTGCGCCACGACTCCGGCGACCCGGTGCAATGGGCCGAAAAAGCCATCGCCCACTATCACAAACTGGGCATCGAGCCGATGAGCAAGACCCTGGTGTTCTCCGACAGTCTGACGCTGCCCAAGGCGCTGGAGATATTCCGTGCGCTGCGCGGTCGCATCAATGTGAGCTTTGGTATCGGCACCAACCTGACCTGCGATATTCCAGGGGTGGAACCGATGAGCATCGTGCTTAAAATGACCGCCTGCAATGGCCAGCCCGTCGCGAAGATTTCCGATGAAGCGGGCAAGACCCACTGCACCGACCCTAATTTCGTCGCCTATTTGCGTCACGTTTTCAAAGTACCTGCCCTATCCAGCAAGGAGTGAACCATGCAAGCCGTACAGCGTGAAATTGCGCAGCAGCTCAAGGTCCAAGCACCGTTCAACGATCAGGCGGCCCTTGAGGCCGAAGTGGCCAGGCGCATAACGTTTATCCAGGACTGCCTGCGCAATTCCGGGCTCAAGGCTCTGGTGCTGGGCATCAGCGGCGGCGTCGATTCCCTCACGGCGGGCCTTTTGGCCCAGCGCGCGATGCAGGAACTGCGCGCCAGCAGCGGTGACGAGGCCTACCGCTTTATCGCGGTGCGCCTGCCCTACGAAACCCAGTTCGACGAACTCGATGCCCAGGCCTCGGTGGATTTCATCAACCCGCATGAGCGTCACACCGTGAACATCGGCCCGGCGGTGAAGGCCCTGGCCACCGAAGTGTCGGCGTTTGAAGACAAGCCCGCCGCGTCCCGCGATTTTGTGCTGGGCAACACCAAGGCGCGCATGCGCATGGTGGCGCAATACACCATCGCCGGCGCGGCCGGTGGCCTGGTGATCGGCACCGACCATGCAGCGGAAGCGGTGATGGGTTTTTTCACCAAGTTCGGCGATGGCGCCTGCGACCTGGCCCCCTTGAGCGGGCTGGTGAAAAACCAGGTACGCGCGATTGCGCGGCACTTCGGCGCGCCAGAGTCGCTGGTGGAGAAAGTACCGACGGCGGACCTTGAAGACTTGTCGCCGGGCAAACCGGATGAGGCGTCACATGGCGTGACCTATGCCGAGATCGATGCGTTCCTGCACGGTGAGCCCGTGCGCGAAGAGGCGTTCCGGATCATCTGCGAGACGTATCGCAAGACCGAGCACAAGCGGGTGATGCCGTTCGCGCCGTGAGGTAGACCGCTATCGCAGGCAAGCCAGCTCCCACATTTGACCGCATTTTCCTGTCGGAACCCGGTCAAGTGGGGGAGCTGGCTTGCCTGCGATAAACGATAACGCGGTCCTACTTGAGCACCACCGCGCCTTTCATCATCGAATTATGCCCAGGGAACGAGCAGAAGAACTCGTACTCGGTACCCGCCGCCAGCTTGGACACATCGAAAGTCACCGAGTCTTTTTCACCCGCGCCGATCAGCTTGGTGTGCGCGATGATGCGGGTGTCACCCTCTTTCAGGTAGCCCTTGTCGATACCGGCCGCCATGCCGTCGCTGGCAACGGCCGGCATGTCGGCTTTGGTGGTGAGCACCCAGTTATGCCCCATCACTTGCTTTGGCAGGCTGCCCGAGTGCTCCAGGTTAACCGTGAAGGTCTTGCAGCTTTTGTCGATGGTGATTTCCTTGGTGTTGAAGGACATCTGATCGGTGGAATCAACAGTGACCGCGCACTCTGCTGCAAGCAATTGGCCGCTGGCCAGAGTCAGCAGGGAAACAGCAACGATTTTGGCAAACATGTGAATCTCCATGGCAAGGTTTAAAACGTGTAATGCGGTAAAGGGTGCCTCAGACAGGCTCGAATTCTCATGATCTGCACCGGCAGATTGTATACAACTTTAGGCTATCAGACTGATCAGCACAATCAGCCAGCCGCCAACCGCGCCGCTAAGCTGCTACCATAGCGACCCAAAGGCAGCTGCGCGCCGCCCCCCTCACCTTCGACCCTAGAGGATCGCCCATGGCCAAACCTAATTACTCCTTCGCCAAACGTCAGAGAGACTTGGCCAAGGAACAGAAGAAAGAGGAAAAACTGCAACGCAAGAAAGCCGCTGCAGACGAAGAAGCCGGCGGCGTAAACCCGGATGCAGATGCTGAAGTAACGAGCGACGAGAGCGAAACACCAAAAGATCCGGCTGAATAAGTATTCCCCATGCTGTGGCAAGCAGGCTTGCCACAGTCATTCCAGCGGCATCACCGTCACCCGCACCTCCGGGTCATGGCTCCCCCCTCCCAGAATCACTCCCCGCAATGGCGACACATCGGAGAAATCCCGGCCCCAGGCCAGGGTGATATGTTCCAGTGCCGGCTGCACATTATTCGTCGGATCAAAATCGACCCAGCCCGACACCGGGCAAAACACCGAAACCCACGCGTGGGACGCATCGGCGCCGATCAGCCGTGGCTGGCCGGGCGGCGGCTGGGTGAGCAGGTAGCCGCTGATGTAGCGTGCCGGCAGGCCGCGCGAGCGCAGGCAGGCGAGCATCAGGTGGGCGAAGTCCTGGCACACGCCGCGCCGGCGCTCCAGCACTTCCACCAGCGGCGTGGCGACCTGGGTGGCCTCGGCATCGAACGTGAACTCGCTGAAGATTTTTTCCATCAATGCCTGCACGCCCACCAGCAACGGCGCGCCGGGCGGGAAACAGCTGGCAGAGAACTCGACGAACGTTTGTTTGAGGTGCACGTAAGGCGATTCGAACCGATAGCGACAGGCTTCGATGCGCTCTGGCGACAGCGGCTGGCTGCGGTAGGCCAGGCTGTCACGGGTGTGGTCCCAGGCCGGCGACTGCCGAAAATCCAGCGCCGGCCGGGCCAGCACTTCCACGCTCAGGCTGGCATTGACCAGCAATTCATCGTGAGGGCGCTCAAACGCCAGCCGAGTGATCGGGTTGCCGAACACGTCCAGCTCATCGCGCCGCGAGGACGGCTCGGGGCTGATGTCCAGTTGCTGCGAGCTGCAACGCTGCCAGGCGCAGGGCCGCGGCCACAGGTGGGCCAACTGCTGGGCCAGGGACACCGGGCTGTCGTAGTGGTAATGGGTATCGTGAAAAATCTGATAGCGCGCGCTCATTACACCGACACCGTTTGCTGGCTGACATCATCCACATGGGCAAAATGGCGCAGGGCCAGGCGATCCGATACCTGCCCGCTCTCATCGGCGACCGCCTGCAACAGGTCGGCCAAGCCGTTCAGTGCGGCGCGCACGCCGGGTTCGCCGAACAGCGGGTTCTCCAGGCACGCCAGGTCGAAACGCGCCAGGCGCTCCACCAACGGAGCCAGGCCGGTTTCGCGCGGCACGCCGAAGTCGTCGTTCAAGCGGCGCAAGGTACGGCTCACCAGTTTGAGCTGGAACAGCACCGCGTGGGGGTTTTGCTCATCGAGCAGTAACAGGTCGAGCACCGGGATCAACTGCGGCACCGCCAGGTAGCGTGAGCGGTAGGTGATGCTGCTGTTGCCCAGCTCCAGCAACCACTCAAGCCCGGCCTGATCGAACACCGCCACGCCGCGCAGGAACGCTGCCAGGCTGCTGCTCAGAAACTGCAGGCGCTCGATGCGTCGCCCCATCATCAGAAAGCGCCAGCCTTCGTCGCGGGTCATGTCGTCCAGAGCAAAGCCGGACAGCGCCGCCAGGGACATCACCAGGCGGTTGAGGAAGTCCAGCAGCTCGCCGACATCCGCAGCGTCGCGTTCCAGCGCCATGGCTTCGCGCTGCAGCTCCACCAGCGCCTGCCAGTTCTCGCGGGACAATTTGCCGCGCACCTGAGACGCCGCCCACTGCAAGCGTTGCAGGTTGGCGCGCAGGCTCGACGGCCAGTCATCCCCCAACAAGGCCGCGAGCAGGCGCTGCGGCAACTCGCCCTCCTCCGGCAGCAGGCGCAGGTTTTCTCCCAGCTCCACCGCCGCCTGCAAGGCCAGCGGGTCGTCGCCGTCGACATAGCGCGCGAGCACGATGCGCAACCAGCGCGCGCTGTTATCGCAGCGCTCGCAATAGCGGCCGAACCAGAACAGGTTTTCCACCACGCGCGAAGGCAAATAGGGGTCTCGGCGCACCAGGTCATGGGCGCCAATCGTGCGTTGTGCGCGCCACAGTTCGCCACCGGCGGCGCGCTCGCCGAGCACCCAGGTGTCCTTGCTCGCGCCGCCGCGTTGCATCGACACCACTTCGGCGTCGGCATCGGCCGCCACGCGGGTAAGGCCGCCGGGCAACACGCGATAACCGTCTTCGCTGGCAACGGCGTACACGCGCATGCCGATGGCGCGGTGTTGCAGGTGATCGTCAACGGTGTGCCACACCGGCGCCTGGGACAGCTGCGCCAGCTCCTGGGCAACGTAGGCGTAGGGCCGCGCGCGCATGCGCTCGGCCAGGGCCTGGCGCTGCGCGGGGTTGAGGTCGCGACCGAAGACCGGGGCGAAACTCTGCGAAGGAAACGCCGGTTTGATCAGCAGCTCGGGCAGTTTCTCCAGGGCTTCGGCCAGCACCGGCGCCTCGCCGCACCACCAGGTGGCAATCGACGGCAGGATCAGCGTTTCGCCGAACAGAAACTCGTTGATCTTCGGCAAAAAACCCAGCAGCCCCGGGGACTCCAGCACGCCACTGCCCAGGGCATTGGCCACCAGCACATTGCCCTGGCGCACGGCGTCGAGCAGGCCGGGCACGCCGAGGGCCGAGTCGGTGCGCAGCTCCAGCGGGTCGCAGAAGTCATCGTCCAGGCGGCGCATGATTGCGTGCACCCGGCGCAGGCCGCTGAGGGTCTTGAGGAACACGGTACTGTCGCGCACGGTCAGGTCGCCGCCTTCCACCAGCGGATAGCCAAGCTGGCGGGCCAGGTACAGGTGTTCGAAATAACTTTCGTTGAAGCGCCCCGGGGTGAGCAGCACGATCAGTGGCGGCTGGTTGTCGCCCGGTGCCTGGCGCGCCAGGGTTTCCTGAAGCGTGCGAAAAAAACCGGTGAGGTGCTGCACTTGCAGATCGCGGTACAGATCCGGAAAGGCGCGGGACACGATGGTGCGGTTTTCCAGGGCATAACCGGCGCCCGAGGGTGCCTGGGTACGGTCGGCCGTCACCCACCAGCGGCCATCGGGGGTGCGCGCCAGGTCCACCGCGTACAGGTGCAGGAACGCGCCGTCGGGCGGCTGGATGCCTTGGCACGGCCACAGGAAATTGTTATGCCCGAATACCAGCTCGGCCGGCAGCAGGCCTTCGGCGATCAGGCGTTGCGGGCCGTACAGGTCGGCGAGCACGGCATTGAGCAGGCGCGCACGCTGGGCGATACCGGCCGCCAGCTGCTGCCATTCATCGGCGGCCAGCACATGGGGCAGCAGGTCCAACTCCCACGGACGGTCGGCGCCTTTGGGGTCGGCGTAGACGTTGTAGGTCACGCCGTTTTCCTGGATCTGCCGGGTGAGCAGCGCCTGACGCTGAGCCAACTGGTTGGGCGTGCTGCGTTGCAGATGGTCGAGCAGGCGCTGCCAATGGGCACGCACGGCGCCGCTGTCATCGAGCAGTTCGTGGTAAGTGCCCGCGGTCAGCGGGTAACGGTCGAGCAAATCGGACATGGAACGCTCGGCAGAGGCAAAGGGGAGTCAGTGTAATTCAAACTTGCCGCAATCCAATGTGGGAGGGGGCTTGCTCCCGATGGCGGTGGATCAGTCACTTATGTATCGGCTGATGTACCGCGATCGGGAGCAAGCCCCCTCTCACATGTTGAACTGCATTCAGTCATTTTTATTGGGGAAGCGGCGCAGATCCAACGTCATCGGCAATTCATCGTTGAGCACCACAGTCGGCACCGTGAGCTTTCCTGGCGTATGGCCCAGGCGGAAAAACCGCGCCATGCGCCGGCTTTCAGCCTCATTGGCATTCACCGGCAGGCTGTCGTAGTTGCGCCCGCCCGGATGGGCGACGTGGTACTGGCAACCGCCCAGGGAGCGTTGCATCCAGGTGTCGAGCAGGTCGAACACCAGCGGTGCGTGCACTGCGATGGTCGGTTGCAGGCAGTTGGCCGGTTGCCAGGCGCGATAACGCACCCCGGCGACGAACTCGCCGACGCGGCCGGTGGGCTGCAGGGGCACGGCAATACCGTTGCAGGTCAGCAGGTAGCGCTGCGGCGCCAGACCGGTCAACTTCACTTGCAGGCGCTCCAGTGACGAATCCACATAACGCACCGTGCCGCCCACCGCGCCTTCCTCGCCCAGCACATGCCAGGGCTCCAGGGCCTGGCGCAGTTCCAGCTCGATGCCGCTGACGGCATAGTCGCCGACTTTGGGGAAACGGAACTCCAGGTGCGCGGCAAACCACTCGGTGCGCAGTGGGTAACCGGCGGTGTTGAGCTCGTCGATCACGTCGGCAAAGTCCTGCGCGATAACCTGCGGCAACAGGAAGCGGTCATGCAGCTCGGTGCCCCAGCGCACCAGTTTCGCCGGCGCGTAAGGCTCACGCCAGAAGCGTGCGACCAGGGCGCGCAGCAGCAATTGCTGGGTCAAGCTCATGCGCGCATGGGGCGGCATTTCGAACGCGCGCAGTTCCAGCAGGCCCAGCCGCCCGGTGGCGCCGTCCGGTGAGTAGAGTTTGTCGATGCAGAATTCAGCGCGATGGGTGTTGCCCGTCACGTCGATCAGCAGGTTGCGCAGCAGACGGTCGACCAGCCACGGCGGGCATTCTTCGCCCGGTGCGGGCATTTGCGCAAAGGCGATTTCCAGCTCGTACAACGCGTCGTTGCGCGCTTCGTCCACCCGTGGCGCCTGGGAGGTCGGGCCGATAAACAGCCCGGAAAACAGGTACGACAACGACGGGTGATTGTGCCAATAGCTGATCAGGCTGCGCAGCAGGTCGGGCCGGCGCAGGAACGGCGAGTCCTTGGGTGTCGCGCCGCCGAGCACGAAGTGGTTACCACCGCCGGTGCCGGTGTGGCGCCCGTCGATCATGAATTTTTCGGTGGTCAGACGGGTTTGCCGTGCCTCTTCGTAGAGGAATTCGGTGCGCTCCACCAACTCGTTCCAGGTGGCGGACGGCTGTACGTTGACCTCGATCACCCCAGGGTCGGGCGTGACGCGAAAGTTGCTCAGGCGCGTATCGGCCGGCGGCTCGTAACCTTCGAGCAACACCGGGCACTGCAGCTCATCGGCGGTGGCTTCAATGGCGGCCACCAGCTCCAGGTAATCCTCAACCCGTTCCAGCGGCGGCATGAACAGGTACAGCCGCCCTTCACGGGCTTCGGCGCACAGCGCGGTGCGGGTCAGCCAATCGGCAGACTCGTCCACCTCGGGCACACGCTCATCGCTGGGCGCGGGTTCGCCGTGCTGGTGCAGTTGAGCGGTGGTGGGTAACTCCGGCAGGTCCTGGTTGGGGTCTGTGGGGTGCACAAACGGGTACTCGGCCGCCGTGACCCAGGGTTGCGAGGCCAGCGGCAAGCGGTAACCCAACGGCGAGTCGCCCGGCACCAGGCGACAGTGGCTGTCGCGCAAATACCAGCGCCCGCTCTGCCAGCGATCATTGACAGCGGTGCGCGCCAGCGGCAGCACCTGGCCGATGACTTTATCCAGCCCTTGGGCGAATACCTTGCGCAGGCGCTCGCGTTCCAGCTCGTCGCTCAAACGCGGGTCCTGGGCAGTGACGTTCTGCGGCAGCGCCCCTTCGCGCCACAGGTAGTAGAAGTTGTCTTCGAAGGCCGGGAACACGAAGCGCGCCGGCAATTTCAGGCGTTCGGCCACACTGGCCAGGAAACGCCCGGCCATCTCGCTGTCGGCACCATAGCTCTGCTGCTCATCGGCGATCAGCGCGCTGTCGTGCCACATCGGCACGCCATCGCGGCGCCAGTAGCAGTTGAGCGACCAGCGCGGCAGTTGCTCGCCGGGGTACCACTTGCCCTGGCCGAAATGCACCAGGCCCTGAGGCGCGTAGTGTTGGCGCATGCGCTGGAACAGTTCGGCGGACAAACGCCGTTTGTCCGGCCCCAGGGCGGCGGTGTTCCACTCGGCGCCGTCGGGGTCGTCGATGGAGACGAAGGTGGGCTCACCGCCCATGGTCAGGCGCACGTCGTGCGTGAGCAGGTCGCTATCGATCTGCTGACCCAGGGCCTGGATCTCCTGCCACTGTGCTTCGGTGTAGGGTTTGGTTACCCGTGGGGCTTCCCAGATCCGCTCCACTGACATCTCATGGGTGAATTCACAGCCGCACGGCTCCACCAGCCCACTGATCGGCGCGGCGGACGATGGATCGGGACTGCAGGCCAAGGGGATATGGCCTTCACCGGCGAACAGGCCGGAGGTCGCATCCAGGCCGATCCAGCCGGCGCCGGGCAGATACACCTCGCACCAGGCGTGCAGGTCGGTGAAGTCCACCTCGGTACCGGAGGGGCCATCGAGGGCCTTGACGTCTGCCGTGAGCTGGATCAGGTAACCGGACACAAACCGCGCCGCCAGCCCGAGGTTGCGCAGCAATTGCACCAGCAGCCAAGCCGAATCGCGGCAGGAACCGGAGGCGTTCTGCAGGGTGAATTCAGGGGTCTGCACACCCGGCTCCATGCGGATCAGGTAACCGATATCGGCAGCCAGGCGCTGGTTGAGGCCCACCAGAAAATCCACCGCCGGCAAGGGCGTGCGGTCGATACCGGCCAGGTAGGCGGCAAACGTTGGCGTCAGCGGCAGCGTTTCCAGGTACGGCGCCAGCTCGCGCTGCTCATCGGCGGCGTAGCTGAAGGGGATGTTCTCGGCGTAGGGCTCAAGGAAAAAGTCGAACGGATTGAACACCGCGATTTCGGCGACCAGGTCGACTTCGATGCGCAGCTCGGTAGTTTTTTCCGGGAACACCAGACGCGCCAGGTAATTGCCCTGGGGGTCCTGCTGCCAATTGATGAAGTGCTGCTCGGGCTGCACGTTGAGCGCGTAGGACAGGATCCGCGTGCGGCTATGGGGTGTGGGGCGCAAACGCACGATCTGTGGGCCGAGTTCGACAGCGCGGTCGTAGCGGTAATGCGTAACGTGGTGCAACGCGACATGAATCGACACGGCGGCCTCCTGCGAGCCAGAGCATGGGAACAACGCGCGCAAGACTTATGCCAGCGCGGCGGTCATTGCGCTTTCTCAATGGACCCGGTGCAGTACAGCACCAAAACGGCGCCAATGGGTGAATCGTGGTGCGAGCGCTGCACGTATTTGTGGCGCCCGTGTGGGGATCAGTGGTGAATCTACCCAACTAGCGGGCTTTGCGGGTGGCGATCGTGGGCAGCACCGCCCACGTCAGCGCCAGGCCGCCGAAAAAGGAATACTTGAGGTTGTCTTCCAGCGGCAGATGCGGGAAATAGCTGTCGACCACCAGCGGGACGGCGAACACCAGGCTGAATACCGCCGCGAAAATCGCGCCCATGAAGACCGGAAAGTACTGCGACAGAAAACGGCGAATGCCGGGTAGTCCATTCATTGCTCATTTCCTCGTGATCTTCCTTGAAATGGGCGATTCGTTGCACGCGCTGCACATACTTATGGCGCGCGTGCGAGGCTGGGGGGGGCGTGAATCTACCCATTCAGCGAGCGTTGTGCCTGGCGCTCTTGGCTTCACGCAGGTGACGGATTTCCCGTAGCTGACGACGCATTTCCCGATGACGCTTACTGTTGAGCAACAGCAGTCCCAGCATTGGAAACAGTAACCCAATGACATAGGCAGCCATATGGGGCCGATAGCCATAGGTTGGTAATACGATCAAAAAACACACCGCGTAGAAGGCGACGATGGCCCAAACGCCCCAGGCTCTACCCCGGATCATGAAGAAGTGACTGACCGCCAAGAGCAGCCCCAAGACTACCGCCGCCACAAAGGAGTAACGCGCTCGCTCTGGTTCACCGCGGAAAAAGGTACTGGATGCCAATGAAATGGCAGCGGACAGGGAAAAACAGGCAAGGAAAAATGCACAAATAAACGCAGGGAAGTAGTCAGCCAAAAAAGCTTTTAACGAGACTTGGCGCACCATCACTCAAGCTCCTCGTACAACCCTACTGCGATGGTTCGAATGTTGCCGGACACTGCACTGCCGGTGAAACCAATGGCGGCACCGAGGGAGTCCCTGATCTGCGTAATAGTCGCGTGATTGATCTCGGTCGCCGAATAGCGCTTCACCAACTCACCGGAGCGCTGGCGCAACTTCAGCAGCTTATTGCTCAGGCTTGGGTCTTTCAGGCTTAGCAACTCTTTGGTGAGCGCCTTGCGTTGCTGGCGAGTCAGACCCTTGGACAGCTCGTACCAGCTTCTACCGGTCGTTGCTTTTCGAGCCTGCAACAGTCGAACAGTCGTCAGGGTAGAGGCGCCGGCGCCCAACAGCGAGGCCGCGTCCAATACCGGCATCGCATAGCGATACCATTCCTCGTTGTCCATATCGTCGTTGGCGGTCGGGTCGTTGAGTTCGTTGAACGTTCTCATGCCTCCAACCACGCACTGCGCGGTACTGGCCGCCGCAGCGGTGGCGCCCAGGCCCGCCACCACCAAGCTCGCGCCACCCGTGAACGGTACGGCGACAGTGCCGCTGAACACCACAATCCAACCCAGAATCGCGCCGGCACAAGACAATGTCGTATTGACGGCCTCCCCCACGAGTCGAGACTCACGCGGATTGTTGGTCACCTGATCGGCAAACTGCGCGGGGGCTATGTACTTCTGCGCCTCACGCAAAATGATGCGCTTGGGCTTGATGCTGCAGATGGGCTTGAATTCGCGCAGCGTCACGACATTAAAATCAGCGTCGATGTACACGACACCCGCGCCGACGATGCCGGGATCGCCATCGATGGCCGCAAACAGGCGGGGCAGATTGAGTTGGCTTTCGATGCGCTGGCGGGCCAGGAACCGGGAGCGGTTGAAGTCCATGCCGATGTTGAGCAAGGGGTTGCTCATGGGGTGATCTTCCTTGATATAGGTGGTGACTGAACTGGCGCTTTCGCGGGCGAGCCCGGCTCCCACATTTGGCCGCATTCCAAATGGAGAACGCGTTCAAATGTGGGAGCGGGCTTGCTCGCGAAGGCGATTGCGCACCACCTTAACAAACAGGCTACCCACCGACTAGAAAGCAAAACGCCAGCACGAGGCTGGCGTTTTGCATATTCAGGCTGCGATCAACGCGGCACTACGGGCTTGCGCGTTGGCTTGCCGCCTTTGCCCTTCGCCGCATCCGTGCGTTCCTTGGCCGCCTGCTTGTTGCGCGCTTGCGCGGCGGCCTTGGCCTGTTCGCGCTTGTCCCAGGGGTTGCTGCCGTCGCTGCCACGGGGCGGCAGGCCGGTGTGCTGGGTGAGGATCCTGGTGGTGGTTTCCTTGGCGACCTTATGGCTGCCGGCCGGCGTCGAGTTCTTGCGACGCGCGCTCTGGTAGCTGTCGGTACTCGGCTGGTGCAGCGGGATCAACTGGTCTTTGCCCGACCCGATCAGGTCGGCGCGGCCCATGCGGGTCAAGGCTTCACGCAGCATCGGCCAGCCTTTCGGGTCGTGGTAGCGCAGGAAGGCCTTGTGCAGACGGCGTTGTTCTTCGCTCTTGACGATGGTCACCGCGTCGCTCTTGTAGGTGACCTTGCGCAGCGGGTTCTTGCCCGAGTGATACATCGCAGTGGCGGTGGCCATCGGCGACGGGTAGAACGCCTGCACCTGGTCGGCGCGGAAGCCATTGCCCTTGAGCCACAGGGCCAGGTTCATCATGTCTTCATCGGTGGTGCCGGGGTGGGCGGCGATGAAGTACGGGATCAGGTACTGCTCCTTGCCCGCTTCCTTGGTGTACTTCTCGAACATGCGCTTGAACTTGTCATAGCTGCCGATGCCCGGCTTCATCATCTGGTTGAGCGGACCTTCCTCGGTGTGTTCCGGGGCGATCTTGAGGTAGCCACCCACATGGTGGGTGACCAGCTCTTTCACATACTCCGGCGACTCGACCGCGAGGTCGTAGCGCAGGCCGGAAGCGATCAGGATCTTCTTCACACCCGGCAACGCACGGGCACTGCGATAAAGCTGGATCAACGACGAGTGGTCGGTGTTCAGGTTCGGGCAGATGCCGGGGAACACGCAGGAAGGCTTGCGGCACGCGGATTCGATCTCCGGGCTCTTGCAGGCGATGCGGTACATGTTCGCGGTGGGGCCGCCGAGGTCGGAGATCACGCCGGTAAAGCCTGGCACCTTGTCGCGGATCTCTTCGATCTCGCGAATGATCGACTCTTCGGAACGGTTCTGGATGATGCGGCCTTCGTGCTCGGTGATCGAGCAGAAGGTGCAGCCGCCAAAGCAGCCACGCATGATATTTACCGAGAAGCGGATCATGTCGTAGGCCGGGATCTTTTCCTTGCCGTACGCCGGGTGCGGCACACGTGCGTAAGGCATGCCGAACACGTAGTCCATTTCTTCGGTGGTCATCGGGATGGGCGGCGGGTTGAACCACACGTCCACTTCCCCGTGCTTCTGCACCAGGGCGCGGGCGTTGCCCGGGTTGGTTTCCAGGTGCAACACGCGGTTGGCGTGGGCGTATAGCACGGCATCACCGCGGACTTTTTCCACCGACGGGAGGCGAATCACGGTCTTGTCGCGGGTCATGCGCGGGCTGGCCAGGATCTGCAC